>JAHLSL010000025.1:10720835-10743093 GCA_025920805.1 Petroica traversi | reverse complement strand
GCCCGGCCCGGGTGCCGCCCGCCCGCCGCCCTTCACCTGCGGCCGCTCCCCTCTCCGCGCTCACCCTGGAGATGGTCAGCGGGGCGCTGAAATCTTTACCGCCCACCAAACGGAAACCCCACGGCGAAGGGCCACGCAGGACAACCGAGTGGGACATTGCGGCGGCGAGGCGCAGCTCCCGCTCGACGATTGCCGGCCGCAGCTCTCAAACAGCGAGACGGAGCGATCCCTCCTCCCCGCACGCCCCGCCTCGCAGGCGGGCCAGGGAGGACGGAGAGACCCGGCCCAGCTGTGGTTGGGGAGCTTTAGCACGGATTTCCCCCTGAAGCATTTTATAAGTGGGGTTCGAAGCGACTACTTGCAGTTGTAAAGTTGCATCCTTTACTTTACTATTTGCTACTTTTTTTTTTAATTTTACTTCACTTTTTTTTTTTTTAGTAAAGCATATATTTGGTATGCTCAAAACCCCCCTCACTGCAGTTTCATTCTCTGCAGTGGAAGGAAGATGATGCAACAGGTCAGTAAATGTTTGGTTGTGACTGTATTATTAATTACAGTAAGTCTCCCGAAGGAGAAAAAAGTATAAGAAAATAATCAGATTTAGTTTAAATCAGTTTATGATTCTTTTATGGTCATCACTTAGGCAAAAGATAAACTTCCAAGAAAATAATCACAGAATCACAAAATGGTTTCATTTGGGACAAGCCTGAAATGTTATCTCAATCCAACCTCCTGCCATAGGCAGGGACACCTTCCACTAGACCAGGTTGCTCCAGGCTCTATAAAACCTGGCCTTTAACACTTCCAGGGATGGGACAGCCACAGCTGCTCTGGGCAACCTGTGCCAGGGCCTCACTATCCTCACAAGGAGGAATTTCTTCCTAATATCCAATCTACCTCTGCCCTCTGTCAGTTTGAAGCCATTCCCCCTTGTTCTGTCTTTCCAGACCCATGCTCTAAGTCCATCTCCAGCTCTGTTGGAGCCCTTTTAGGCACTGGAAGAGGCTCTAAGTTGACCCAGAGCCTTTTCCAGGCTGAACACTCCCAACTGTCTTACTCTGTCCCTACAGCAGAGGTGCTCCAGCCCTCAGAGCATCTTCATGGCCATTGTACCCCAACATTACTGTGTCCTTGAAAGCATCTCTGGAGCAGCACCCAGCATGGCAGAAGATCTCAGTTTTCTGGTGGCACAGCTGAATCAGTGACTGTTGGAGCTGGAGATGTCCATGCTGCCAGTGGGTGTTTAATAGGATGGTTTGCAGACACAGAGTGGAGGATTGGAGATGTGGTGGGTGGACAGCTCAGCATGTCCTCCAGAAGCTGAGAAAAAAAATCTCAAAATGTCTGTAAACCTTTATTTTCTTCTTGGAAAGGGCTGGACCGGAATATCCCACTTGGAAAAAAAGGACCTAACAAAGGATTCATTGTTTAAAAAGTCCAGTTTCACTGAGCACCTTCTTACTGCCTGGTTTCTGCAAATTTGATTTATATGGTGTTTGGTGCAAAGGCTCTTTGCTTGTGACACGGGAAGGTTTGTGTGACTAGCTCATTGCTGTGCCCATGTACTGGGCTTTGATCTGGGACAGGGGTCAGAGCTGTGACTTTTAAATAGGCTCCTGAGCTGTTCTGCAGCTTTGGGATATAGCATGAGTACAGTCTAGTGCTGTGTCACGAATCTTAAACACAATAAACTTGTTCTGCTTTGCTAGGAAGGTGCCTGCAGAGGAGAGGTCCAGCTGCAGTCAATACCAGCAGAATTTTCCCTTACTCTTTGTTCCTCACAAGTGCCAGTCTTCACCAAGAAAGGCTACACAAACTGCCTTTTGTCTGAGAGATGAATCATACCTCCTTATTCCTGCCTGATATGACCCAGCTTGCAGAAGCCTGGGAGTAGGCTGGTCTGAGGTTTCCTTGCTTGTGTTAGAAAATCCACCCAGACAAACAGCAAAATTCCTCTCACAGAGAGCTGGAGGACTGGTTGATGTCTCATTTCTCCTGCTCTCTCTGTTCAGTGATGAAGAGAATTCTCTGAATGACAGAGTTTAAAATGTGCACAAATGCAGTGTGTCAGCATTGGCATCTCCTTCCTCTTAGGAGGGAAAAGAAAAAAATCTTGCTGTGAAAGGCATTCAGTTTACTGGACAGTAGCAACAATAAACCAGAGATATGGAAAAACAGAAGAAAAAAACACTAAACCAACAGTTCTATATAGTCAAACATTTCCCACTGCCATTCACTGGAGTTCCATTCCCCAGGTGGATTCTGAATTGCACCCTATGTGAAGGGCAGGTCTGGTGTGCAGCAAAGCCTCAGTGGTTTAAAGTACTTTGCTGGCAGAGACAATAGATGATTAAAACACAGAAATCCCCTCTTTAAGAATAGTCATTTCAAAAGCAGATAGGAAACTGCTGGCTCTGAGGCACTTTCTCTTCAAGGCTTTTGGATGCTCAGCTCATATCACTCCTCATGGAATTGATGGCTCATCTAAAATTTAATCAAAGTAAAACAAAATTAGCCAAATTGATGTAAATTTGTTTGTTCCAAATGAGACTATATTCCAGAATACTCTCCACTGTGTGAAGTAGTGGCAGTTTTACTATGAATAAAACTATCTGCATTTGAATTGCACCTGATGGAAAATGTTCACACACAGAGCAGCTCTATCAGGAACTAATTTTGCAACCCTCTGCCACAGGTGTTTTTCCCCAGGATGCAGGGAATGAGGACATGAACTAAAGAGGTCCATAGTTCACAGGTGCCCCATGTTCTCTCAGCTGCTCACACACCTTTTCACATGTGCTTTCTTTGAGCAAAGAAAACATGACTGCAGTCTACAAAGGACCCAGCCTCTCACGTCAATCACCTTAAGTGGGCTCATAAATTTCTGGTTTTGTCTTTGATAGAACCATAGAATCACAGAATGGGTTAGGTTGGGTGGGACCTTAAAGATCAACTTATTTCAACCCCCATTGGTAGGGATACATTCCTCTAGAATAGGTTGCTCAGTGAGAATTTTTCAATTCTATTTTAGGTCAGTTCCAAAGACTAATTGGAATTCTACTTCTAGCTGAGAATCTAACAGGACCAACAGCAGCTGAACCTTACTGTGGCAGCAAGTCTCAACATCCAGCTGAAATACAGTATTGACAACATGCTCATTCTTCAGCTGACCACTGAAACCCTCAGCAAGCTCTAACAAAGACCACACATTATTCAAAGAGAGGTCAAATGTGTTCCTTAATTCAATCTCATCACTCCATTCACTTTATCTTTCTCCTCCCTGATATTTTTCTTGATATTTGTTTCCATTATTTTTCCACCCCAATGCCTTATCACCTCTTTGTTTCTTTTTTTGACAATTCCATTCAGGCTCCACTTTGCCACTGGTGACACTCTCAGTTTCCTTCCTTTGTTATCACAGACTGACTGGTTAAACTACGGATCTTTGTGTCCCATTTTGAATGAACATTCACATTTTCCATCTGCCAATATCTAGCAGAGGTCTTTGTTTAACTGGGAGTCCTGGTAATGATTCTTCAATGCTTTTTTTTTGTCCACATGAGAGTGATTTAAACCATCATTACGGCTCGACAGTTTTTCTCCACGTTAGGAGATTTTCTTGCTTGTACAAATTGTCATCAGGGCGGTTTCCACTTAGAGCCATTTCAGTAGCTGAAGTTAGTCATGAGTTATCCATCACTGGAAGTGTTCAAGGCCAGTGGAAAAGGGCTTGGAGGAACCTGGTCTGGTGGAAGGTGTCCCTGCTCATGTCAGGGAATTGGAATGTTTTAAGAACCCTACCAACCCAAACCATTCCGCGGTTCTGTGATGTAAAAGTAGCTTTAAGCACCAAACTAGCTGTTAGCCTGTGGATTTGCCTTACCAACAGCCACACTTCTGTTAAAATTGTGTGTCAGAGGCTCCTGGTTTGTGTTTGAAAATAATTTGTTCTGAACTGTCATTTGCATTTTTTAATGCTGGTTACTTCACATTTGTGATTGGAAAAGGTTCCTGGAAGTGATGCTGATAACATGAATTCAAAATCCTTGTGGGAGTAAAAAACTCCAAGCAATGTTTCATGGCATTTGTGCAATTTGCCCTCCCTGCAGTGTTTCTCAGAGTACAATCTCTTTTCCTTTCTTACATTAATCAGTATTCCTTGATTTTTTAATCTTAATTTCCATTTCCTTTCTGGTGCCTTCCTATCCCAAGAGGATTCTCCTACAAGTGACTCTCAAGTGTTCCAGTTTATTTCTTTACTTAATAGTTTAAAAGAACTCCACATTCTGTGAACAGTTAAATTTGAAACTCCTTACTTGGATTAAGTATAGGCAAATCTCAACCCTATGGCATCTTTAGCTGCAGGTTTCCAAAGGATTACTTAATTTATAGGCTTTGTAGGATCTCTCAGATCTGAGATATTATTTTGGCTTTTGAAAGTTCCTTGGCAGATGCCCAAGTGTTGGAAACTGTCATTCTGAATTCTGTTTAATTCATTTGTTTGTCTAAATATTTTCTAAGAATTTTGTCTCATGGATGTAAGCATCCCACAGAGAAAAATCCAGCTATGATAGAAACCATTAGGATAATGAAAAATCTCATTCTCCAGTAGAATTTATTCTCTGTAATTACCTTCAGGTGAAGAAGCCAGCTGCCTCCTAAGGCTTTGGAGATTTAAGAGATTATTATGGAGAAAAACTGAGAGACAATAGGTTTAGATTAGATATTAGGATGAAATTATTCTCTGTGAGGGTGGTGAGGGCCTGGCACAGGTTGCCCAGAGAGGCTGTGTCTGCCCCATCCGTGGAAGTGTTCAAGGCAAGGCTGGATGCAGCTTGAAGCAACCTGGTCTAGTGGAAGGTGTCACTGCCCGTGGCAGGGTGTTCGATCAAGATATTTGAGGTCTCTTCCAAGCCTAGACATTCAGTGAGTCTATGAAAATTAAGAAGCTGTCCATGGTCAGATTAATCTTTTATTTGCAACACTGTGCAGCAGGAACAGAGTCACAAAAGGGACAAAAGCAAATCCTTTCCTTTGTAAGATGTGTTCAGAGGATAAAACGCAGCATGGCCTGACACAAATTCAGTTTATTCTTCTATTCTAGCAAATATTCATGAGACAATCTTTATTTTAAGTTATTCTAAGTCTTGCACATAAGGCTACCAGTAATCTACCAGAACTTCATACGCTGGGGTTTTGTAACCTGCTAAGCAGCAAGGATAAGTCCCTCCCCCCCAAACACTGCAGACTAAACACAAGACAAGAGCCTGTGGATGGATTTCCCAAGGGGAACACCAGGAAGCAATGACACAGCGTGGCCAGCTCACATCGAAACTCCACAGTAGCCTGTCCTTGATAACAGCATCTCTGCAGAAGGCTGTGGACAAGGACAAGGCTGACATCAGGGCTCACAGAAAGATCACAACATGTTCAATATGTTACAAACAAAACACTTAAGAAAAAAAATATATATATATTTCCCTTCTTACCGATTTTGCTGAAAAATGAATTAGTTTCATGTTCACCCAATTCTCAGTCTCACTTTCAATTTCAAAAGTCAGGGCAAACAGATGAGCAAGTGCCTGTTAGGTCATGTCTGATCTTATTCGGCTTAATCCCCAGACTAAGGCTAATGCCATGACGGGCCAGGCAGTACAGAGCAGTCAGGTGGGGACTGTCCTGCTGCCCTGACACACTCACTGCTGCTGTACCAAAGCAGATCCTTGGGTCTTTCTCGCCTTACCTGTGTAGCTGCAAGTCTGGAATATATGGACCAGATGGAAAAAGCTGATCTGTTTGCTCAGAAGGAGCATGAACTCCTCCCAGCAGGTTCAACTGCTGCTGCCAGTGAGGGCAGGACTAACCCCAGCTCTCACCCTGCACGAGCTGTAACCTTTCCACAGCCATGCCACTGTGACCAGTGAGTGGCAATTGAGAAAACCAAAAGAAATATTGGCATAATAGTGTAAGCAGAAGATGAGATTACAAGTGATCTGCTTTTTCTGCAAGTCTCATTGTTCCCATTATGGGTTTAAACTGATTGATTTCCCATCAGAAACAGTGTCTGGAAGAACAAAGTCAAAACCTCTGGTCTAATGTGAGTCACTTCACTGAGCAGCTAAATACTGAGATTTTGTTGGTTTTTCTCTTGTGAAAGCATGACAGATGTCAGCTGTTGGTATATTCTGCAAACAAATTTGGCACATTTTTCTTTCACACAGTAGAATCCAAGTGATTGTACCTATCCAACAGAGGAACTTTCCAGCCTTTCCTGGGAATTTCAGCATTTCTCAGCCTTATTCTTGATTCTGTTTACAGTGGTGCATCCTTTTTTGGGTGTTGTACAGTTCCAGAATGCAGAAAACTGGAGAGAATTAAACTGAATGTTCCCAGTTTATGCAGTTCAAGGAAAGTTTGCCTTTTATCCTTCAGAGATAAGTGCAGCAAACTAACTCTTTTTGAAAGGCTGAGTTCCACAGAAGCCAGTACTAAGATTCAGTGATCCTGATACAACAAAGGTTCCTGTAGATGGGTTTCAGTGAAGTTTTCCCATTCCTTTCAGCTTTAAACTGGTAGGGACAGAGGGACAAACAGTAGACTAAGAAATAGGGGATAAATTTTGTGATATATTATCCCAGTATGTTCTGCCAGAATTCATTTAGCCCAACCCATCAGCTGCTTTCTTGCTCCAAGTAAAGCATTCCTGCTGTGCTAGGGGTGTTGCGTATGCTACCTGGGGGGATCTTAGAAGGATCAGTCCCCACCTGGTGTAAGAGGCTGTGCTCTGCAAAGTGTAAACTGCATGGTAAGGGCAAACAATGCTGGTAGAATAACTCAGGGTGTGAGAACAGGACGTGAGGCACACAGCTTAGCTCAGCTCCTGAGGCAGATGCTTTCTCCCTCCACTCATCCTGTTCTTCATCACTTCCGGGACTTTTGCAGAGAGGAAATAGAGGCCCAGGGCATCTCCTTACATCACAGGTTCTACTCACTGATGCACATTTATGGAAGAGGACATCCCCTAGAAGGACATGGAAAATGTAGTGCATAATTGGAGGAGAGATGGATGTTTAACAGTTTGATCTCTCCCAATTTCCTGTGTTCATTGGTTCATCAGAGGAGGATTTCTAAGAATCTTTTGAAAAATATTGTGCTTGAAATTTGACGTGAAATGCTATGAGGTGCTCGCACTGGACAGAAGATTAAGCATTCATCATCCACGAGCAAGAAATTAAGAGACTCAATAATACAAAATGAAGAAACTCCTTCCTGATGTCATAGGCTTTAGCTTACTCCTTATTGTTTTGGTTACTCTAAAGAAACAAATAGACTGCGCCTTCATCTTACTTCTAGGGCTTGCATGCCAGAATTAAGATGCTTTGGTGTCCAAATCCTGGCATTTCTGAGAGAGAAACTCCAGGACACCAATTGAGACCAGAAGCAGGCAAATAACATGCCAATAAAATTTTAAAGATTACTATAAAAATTCAACATTGTTCTTCTGAATTACTTCTGAACTCTCTTAATATTGCCAAAGTTTGCCCTTGTGCACCCAGATTTCACAAATATAACAGCACAAATTCCAAAACCTGAACACAGGCAGTGCCTTAACTGAATAGGCAAAAAAAAAAAAAAAAAAAAAAAAGTAATTGCCAGTATTTGTGTTCTAGCACATAGTTAGGAATTAATAAATGCTTGCAGGAATGTAACACATCAGCCTCCTTAAACAGCCATATCCTGTTTCTTTTGTTTTCCTTTGCAGTGACTGTTGCTAAGGCACTATTCATCACTGCTCCTTTCATCTGTCAGGCCCTCCAGCTGCCCACCCACAGCTCCATACCTGTTTCCCAGGACTGAACTGTCTGTATTTGTCATTTCAGGGTGAAGATGCTCGTCCTTTGCAGCTGGAGCTGTTTGGGCAATGAAGGGACTCCTCCAGTTCCTCAGCACCCCTCCTGTACCTGCTCGGCCAGTTGCATGAATAGGTTCCAGTCGAATGAGATTAGATTTGGGAGGTTTTAGTCACAGAGCATTCATATTGGAGACTGAAATTATGGTTAAATGGACACAGTCTATGCTGAGATTGAGAGTGTGGTGGCTGCAGTCAGAGGACAACATGCATCAACATCCCTGTTCAGAGAAGTTCAAGCACATCTTTTCTCTCCTATTATTAGGTTTGTAACACTTTAATTTTGTGTCTGATCAACTGCAGGCTCCTGCCGCTGAAGATGCTTCTCTGCTCTCTCCAGAACATTGCCCTAGGATATCTTCTGGAGCATATTCCTTGAAGAAACTGTTGCTGCACAAATGGTAATTTAATTTTCTTTTCCCCATCATTCCAAGCATTCAGTTACTGGATCATGGAAAAGCTGAGCCTGAAATAAACCTTTAAAGTATTTTGAAGGATTTTTCATTGCTCAGAGAAATAGGTCTGACACTCACTTGAGTGCAAGGAAGTGGAGGGAACAAAATGGGTTACTCAGAAATTGCCTCAGCCAGGCCAAAGTTATGCCTTCGTCTCAATCTGGGCAACTCATTTGGGCTGAGAGAGCTGTGTTGCATGATTTGGAGTAGAATTTGCCCTTGGAGCATAAATAACCTGAACGATATTTAAGAATCTGCAAGGCTGTTTGGTGATACTGCACAAAACCTTATATAGCAGCATTGAAAACTTTGATCCAAGATTCAGTGATGTCAATAGGAAAGATCCCACCAGTTGATTCAAGGAGCAGTGTGGCTATTATCCCAAGTTTTCAGTGGGCATTAGGATAACCAGGGATTCCACCTAAGAAAGGGTCAGGTCTCAGTTTCTCTTTTAACACATGCAGCCCCTTATGTTCTTTGGCCTTTTTCCGCTTTTCTTAGGAAAGGACGTGACCTGACTATGGAATAAAAAGTCTTACATCTGACAAAATAATAAAAATCACTTAAAATCCTAGGAGCATGAAAAGCAAATGTTATTAACATTGAACTGTATGTATGCTTCAAGCACAGTATTACCCTATGGTAATGAATATATGTCTGTACTTTAATTTATTATTAAGAAAACAGCTTCCATCTGCTTCTCTAACCAAGGCACTTAAGAGCCTTCTGCAAACATTAGTTCCAAATTTGTCCTCACACACAGAATAAATGATGTTTAACAAATAAACGAGACTGTGGCATCAAATGGTTAAATAACCAGTTCCAAGACAAACAGTCATGCTAGAATGCTAGTTCACTTTCCTGTGGCTTAAGCAAATGATGGATGTGTCTGAAAAACCCACAAGAGACTGAGGGTCCTCTTCAGTCCCATCAATTGGCCTGAAGTCCCACTGGATGCACCACCATTTAGCAGAAAGAGCTAATGATGTTCCACCAAATGGATTTAATCTTTTAAAGATACCACACAAAATAACACTTGGTTGCCAAAGAATAGGATATTTTATTAATGTTTAGTCATGCAAGGTAAGGTGTCACAAGATCAAACAGAACCTAGGAATTCTGTTGCTTGTAAAATGAGCAGGAAGGGTGAACCGTTCAGCTTTTTAAAGCTCTTTTAAAGAATTAATATGAGGTTGGTTTTTGGAAGTTGGCTTTACATCTTCACAGTCCTCTAAAACTCAGTATTCTCAGCAATGATGATCTGTGGATGGTTCTGCTGAGCTTAGCCAGAGGGTGCCCTGCTGTGCAGCCCTGTGCCCAGGCCACAGCTCGCCTGTTCCCAGGAATACCTTGCCCAGCAGAACATCCATTGTTTTCTTTAGTTCACCCCAAAACCTTTCACTGCTTCCTTCAATATCTTCATCTCAGCACTACTTTTAAAATCATCAGTGTCACTGCCTAGGGAGAGAGAATACAAATACTTGGCAAAGGTAGACATTTACTTTTCTGTTTTCATGGATCTGGAGTCAGTTGTGCCTGTTCAGAGTCTCAGGAGAAGCATGAATAGTTTAAACATGTGTTCAAGGAAGATTTTTAGTTTATGGGTCCCCAGGTATTACTCCAAGTTGTGGTTTTGTAGAATTTTTCAAATAGGTGTACTATTGTTCTTCTAAGGGAGACTGAAAAATTAATTGAGGACAGAAGGAATATTCTTCAGAGCACATTTTGCAGAGGAAGTGAAATTGCTGATTTAGTGCTGGAGGCAACTCAGGATGGCTCCAGCCCCTCACCCGCCTGGCTTCCTAGGAAGCCACAGGTCAGCCATGCTGCAGCCACACAAATCATCCCAAGACAGGGTCAGTTTAGATTAGATATTAGGCAGAAATTCTTCCCCATGAGGGTGCTGAGGCCCTGTCAGGTTGCCCAAAGAAACTGTGGATGCCCCACATCCAGGCCAGGTTGGGTGGGGCTTGGAGTGAGCTGGTCTAGTAGAAGATGTCCCTGCACATGGCAGGGGGTTGGACAAGATAAGCTTTAAAGGTGCTTTCCAACCCCAAACATTCCATGATTCTATGAGTGAGAGATGTATAGTGCTCTTGAAATCCACAGAAAGCTCGACCTCTGTGGTTCGTAAACTGAAGCTGGGATAGAGCAAGCACTTAGCTGAGTTAACAACAAAAAGGTTTCTTTGCATCCTGCAGTCCCTGATCATCAACTGCTGATGACTCACTTGGAAATGATTTGTTGGCAGCTTGTCCCCAGCCAGCACACAGCCTCCATCCCACCACTCCCACTGACCTCCTGGCTGCACACACTGTCTCCGATGTGGGGCAGGGATGAAATCCAGCTGACAACAATAGATACCACAGGAAAAAAGTCCCCAAGAGTTTCTGCTCCTGTGAGGGATTTGACAGTGGAAATAGGGGAAGTCCCTTCATTGGACTTGGCAAAAAAAAATTGGACAATGCTGTCAGGAAAATATTCCTCACTGAATGAGCGATGCAGCTTTTTAGGTCTTTTCTGTACTTTTGTGTCTATGAAGACAGAATTAATGAGTAAGAGGCCCTTACAGCTGGTGTCCAACTCAACAGTTACAACATGCTGAGGAAAGTATATATTTTCTTTCCTTTTGGATGACCAAATGTGGTATTTTTAGCCTCTCAGAGATTTTTCTCCTCTGTAATGATGTAAGGTTCCTGTTAGCTCATCAGATTTGTTTGCCCACTGTAAAAAGCTAAAAAGAGACAAAATTGAACACTCCATCATGTCTGAGCCTCGACTCAAGGCAGGTTGTGAGGAAGAAACTTTTGGCTGCTGATTCAATCACACCCAAGTGGAGGAGAAGGCAGGACACAGAGCCCAAACAAACCACAAAGGAGTTTGAACTGAACTCCTGCTGATGTATCTCTATTTATGGAGTTATTTGATGTTAGACAAAATATTAAGCTACTTTATGGCCGCTTCATTTGAGAGGAAATATGTGATGACCTAAACAAATATCAGAATCCACAAATTATACCCAGGTGGCAAATTTATTGTTCATGTTTTTAGAAGCCTTTTTTCTGTAATCCTCTTCATGGGCAGCTGATTGGCGAGGCTGGATCCCTGGCTGGTGTCAGCCTGCATAGTTTTGTCCAGTGTATTCATCTCTGCTGATTTGTGCCAGCTAACAATTTGCCCCATGTATTTTCATGTTCTAGTGTTGGATGGGGCTTGAAGCACCCTGATTTAGTGGAAGAGGATGGCAACAAGGCTGGTAAAGGGGCTTGGATGTATGAGGAACTATTGAGGTAACTGGGGTTGTTTGGCCTGAAGAAAAGGAGACTCAGAGGTGACATTATCACTCAATACAACTTCCAGAAAGGTGGTTGTAGTCAGGTGGGGGTTGGTCTCTTTCTCCAGGCAGCAACTGATAGAACAAGAGGACGTAGTTTTAAGCTGCGCCAAGGAAAATATAGGTTGGATGTTAGGAAAGAAAAATTTACAGAAAGAGTGATAAAATATTGGAATGGTCTACCTGGGGAGGTGATGGAATCACCATCCCTGGATGTGTTTAAAAAGAGACTGGATGTGGTGCTCGGTGCCTTGGTTTAGTTTAGTCGAGGTGTTGGGGCATGGGTTGGACTCGATGATCCTGAAGGTCCCTTCCAACCTGGTGATTCTGTGAAGATGTCCCTGCTTATGGCAGGGGGTTGGATTGAGATGACATCCAATGTTCCTTCCCACCCAAACCATTCCATGACTCTCTGATTCTTTGTAGCTACAAATCTAGGAATCTCCCCTTCTCACAGCTCCCACTCCCTTGTGTGTGTGTAAGTAGCACTCAGCATTGTGTAACTCGACTCTAAAGTGTTATTACGAAGTTTTTTTCTGTCTCCTGTTTATTTCCTCTCATAGGCAACCAAATCACATTCACCTAAAGCTTTCCGTGCAAGAAATTAAAGTAGTTTCCTTTGAATATTCATTTGAGGCATGTTAGTTTATAAAGAAATCCAGTTCTCTTCCATCGCCCCTCCCAGACACTTCCTTTGCAATCCTGGGTGGTGTGTCAGTAGGATATGCAGGTGCCCTCAACCTTTGGCTGCTCCCATCACCATGGGAGAACAAACGTCTGAAGTTGTGTGCCTAGAACAATCAACACAATGGTTTTCTAAATCTTCCCAGAATGGAAAGCTTGCAGCTTCTAAGTATAAATGCTAAGCATTCTTAAAAAAAAAAAAAAAAAAAAAAAAAAGAAAAGAAAGAAAGAAAGAGAAAGAAAATATTTCCTATGATGTATAAAACATAGATGCTCAATTCCTGATGTGCTGTGAGTCAGCATCAACCTGGGGATTTAACAAATGGCTGCTGTGCCCTGTCATGCATGGGGGCACTTCCATGATGCTTTGTATAAAACTTGGGTTTCCTTGTTGGACATATGGTCCCTCCTCTGTTCACCCACTCACTAAAAGCAACAGGACATTTTAGGTGGATGTTCACAGGCAGACACGTGATCCAGGTAAAACGTCCTGCAAAGATGCCCCCAAATAATTTCGGGGTGTAGAAAAAACCTTCCTGGCCCATTGGAAGCGCCTGAGAATGAAGTTTCTGAGTGAGACTGGAGCCTAAATAGGGTTTACTTTTGCTGAATGCTCTGAGGGGTTCCTAAAAACTTTGTATTGGCATCAATCCAAATGCATGTGAGCATTCCTGACAGTGTGGCTTTTAGAGCAGGGCAGGAGCAGTAATGGATTGCTTATGATATTTCCCAGGCACTTGCTTTAGAGTCACTGAAGACAAAGTGTATTTGGTTTCTAATGAAACAGAGATGTTTCTCAGCATAATGAAGTTCCAGTCCTTGTTTTGCTTTTTGCAGCCCAGCATTATGTGACATATAAAACTACCCCATTTGTTTTGCATTGACTGGAAGTAAATTCTCCCATAAGACCACCACTGAGCAGATGCTATCATGAGGCCAGCCCTGCTCACACTTTCCTGTCTCCCTGGACCCCCAGCCCTGGCTTATCTTGCTGCAGGGCATTAGTAGCTTAGTGATACTGGGTGCATTCATGGCCCGTGCAGGCACAGCACACACTTCTTGGCATGGTGTAATGGCGTATCCCATACAGGCCCCAAGCCCCAGTTCTGTCAGGATTGTGTCACATGCCACAGCACATGTTTAGTCCTAATTTCCATGGGTTTTTTTCAGCCAGATATGCCCCATGTTTCATCCTGCACTGCAGCTGGATGTGTAAATGCCTGAAACCTTTTTGGGTGAGTGCAAATGCATGTGCTTTGTTGAGAATAGAGCTTTATGTCATCCAGAAGCAAAACATAACTATATAATGAACCAAGATCATAATAAATAATAAATTATATGGTGAATAAAATCATATGGTGGATGTGAGTGGGATATTCTGGTTTGGGGCTTTTAGTGTAAGGAGTTGTTTTTGTCAGTAGTTCCTGTTTCTATGGCTGAGAGAGTCAGGGTTGTTCAGCTTGGAGAAGGAGAGACTTAGGGAAACTCATTACAGCCTTACAGTACTTAGAGGGTGTTCATTAAAAAGAGGGAGAGTGTAATTTTACAGAGGCAGAAAGTGATAGGACAAGAGGAAGTGGTTTAAAATTAAAAGAGGTGAGTTTTAGATTTGACATTAGGAAGAAATTCTTCCCTGTGAGAGTGGTGAAGCACTGGCACAGGTTTCCCAGAGAAGTTGTGACTTCCCAATTGCTGGAACTGTTAAAGGCCAAATTGGTGGTGTTTAGAGTAACCTGCCCGTGGCAGGGAATTGGAACTACAAGATCTTCAAAATTTCTCCCATCCCAAACCATTCTGGGATTCAATGATTGTCCATCTGCGGGTCTAATGCTGGAGGGTTTTGTCACTAGGGCAGCTCTGTGGACCCTGGTGTGTCCCTTTGAGCCAGCTACAGTCCTGGCTTTTCTTCCTGACCTCCTGGGAGTAATTCAAGCCAGGACAGATTACAGACCTGGCCCCATACAGAACTGGTATGCTCCCCTTCCTGGAGACTCCAGGGCCAACAGATGGAGACTGGAAAGCTTGGGAGGTGGAGAGAAGGAAGAACTGTTTTCCAGGTTGCAAAGCTGAGACATGGAGAAATTAAGTGACCTGACAGAGTCCTTTGGGGACAAAGGCATGGTCTGTGTCTTTCAAATGGCAATCCCGTGAATTCATAGAAACTCATCCTTCCTGCTTCCTGCACCCAGCAGCAGTGGTGGCTTGGGGAGGCAACAACTCTTTGGGAGGAACAACAGAGTCAGCCTGGAGGGAATGTACCTGGAGAGGTTGGCAGCTCCTCTTGGTGCTCCCTGATCTTCCAGTTGGATATTTCCAAAGCACTCAGAGAATCAAGCATGCCGCGATGGATGTTTTCCACACAAAGCCTGCTTGCAAGAACTTACAGACTGTGCAAGATCTCCATTTCCTTCAGTGTCTGGAAGTCATGTTATGAGCACCTGCTTCTCTTCATGGACAATAACTAACACATAGTCCTATATTTCTGCTGCATTAAATGAAGGTATTACTCCCTAAAGGACTCAGTATAAAATTCCGTTGTTAAAGATGTGCCAACATTTTATTCACAAATCTTTGGTTTCTACCGAAGTTAATTGAAAGATGGCTTTTAACTTGATGGCCTGTGCTGGGGCCTTAAATTGAGTTCACATCAGGATAACCCCAAGAAAATATTTTCTTTTTTTTTCTTTTTTCTTTTCCCTTTTTTTTTTTTTTTTAATGTGGAAAGAATCATATATTCCACTTGGTATGATTGCCAAGGAAAATACATTAGGGCTTTTTATTTTTTACCTTGAGGTTTTTGCTTTTTTTGCTCTCGGACCAGGTGCTCACAATGCATGTATGCTGGTCTACACTGTTGGTATAGTACTACTATTAATAACAACCTGACCAGAAAAATAATCTGATCCTGTTAACAAATGTTTTGCCCAACTCTCAGTGTTTCATGCGTATCCTGAGTTGAACCCAACCAGTCATGATTAATTTGTGTTTGACTACTAAATATACAGTTGGAATTAAATTCAGGGCAATAGCAATGTTCTAGAGAATTTGAATTTCTAATAAATTCATGTAAATGTTTCATTGAAATGATTGCATCTTCAGCTTAGATTTTTTTTTTATTTTTGAAATAAACTCAGAGGATCCTAAGGATTTGTTCTTTATTTATTCATTCCTTGAGACTAACCAGCAAACTTCTTGCCTTTTTTGTGTGTGACCGTAGCCAAAAGGGACGTTACAAAGCTCAGACTGCAGCATTTTGGATATCAGAGGCTGTTTTAACAGCAGAAGACAAGTTCAGGTTGCCATTGGAGTTGTTTAGTAGGAATCCTGCTAATTAAATGCTAAAGACATCCTTTGTGTTTACATCACTTGGTTGTACCGGGCTGTGCTCACCCTGGATAAACAGAGTTTACTTTCAGCTGCTGCCCTATCCTTCCCTTCCAGCTGTTTGCATTGCTGAGCCCCAGTGTGAAATGCATGGAGGCGTTTTAGCCAGAACTCCCAAATTCCTGTCACCACCTTCACGGTGGTGGCAGCTGTGAGTCCTGGCTTGTAAGAATAATACTGAGAAGCTGGAGCCAGCAGTGCTGACCTCAGCTGCTGAATCCTGAGGAGCAGTGCAGGGAGCTCCTTCTCTGCCCTTCCCTTTGGCTGGAAAGTGCCCATGGAATTAGTCACTCACATGACTCCTGAGACCATCTCCCTCAACCTCTTTCCTTGTTTTAGTCTGAAAAGTACCTCAGTTAATGAAGCTTTGCCAATTTGTCTCAGTTCACTGCTGGCCCCTCGCAGTGACTCACTGCTAATTATTTCTGAGGAAATCAGAGGTGGTTCTTAAATGTGGATTTTTACTGTCAGACAACAGAGGGGTCAGGATTCCATTTCACCCAGGAACCCAAACGTGGCAGAGAGGACAGGTCTCTGGCCTGTCGGGGCCACAGTCAAGGAGGGTGTCCATAGGCATGGAAAACAAGCAAGTTCCTAAGATAAGCCCAGTGGATACACCAATGGGGACAGGACAGGCTGGGGAAGGCAGAGGTGTAGGGGGCCCCAGCTGCTTGCCATGAAGGAGCAGGGAACACATCCTCACTTGTCATCACTCTGCTCCAAGGTTAGCATCCTTGTCAAAGGGAGTTTGCTGGCTCGGCTGCAAATATCCCCTTGTACAAACAGCTCCCTGCAGTCAGGCTGCTCTGTGTTGTGCCAAGGGCACGGTGGCTGTGCAGGGGCTGAGGCAGCTCACAGCCCTTTTCCCTGCGTCCTCCTACCTCTCCCTGTGGGACATGCAATTTCCCCCTGACAGAGTCAAAGAATGATTTGGGTTGTAAGAGACCTTACACATCATTTCAATCCAAGCCCCTGCCATGGACCATCTTCCACTAGACACCATGTTGCCCCAAACTCTGTCCAACATGGCCTAGAACACTTCCAGGGATGGGATAGCCACAGCCTCTCTGGGCAGCCTCTGCCAGTGTTTAAACACCCTCACAGGGAGGAACGCCTTTCTAATATCCAATCTAAAGCCAACCTCCACCAGTTTGAAGCCATTCCCCCTTGTTCTGTCACTCCAGGCCTTTGTCCAAAGCCTCTCTACAACTCTCCTGGAGCCCCTATAGGCACTGAAAGGGGCTCTAAGGTCTCCATGGAGCCTTCTTTTCTCCAGGTTGAACAACCCCATCTCTCCCAGCCTGTCCTGAGAGCAGAAGGCCTCCAGCCCTCGGAGAAACTTTGTGTCCTCCTGTGGACCTCCTCTAACAGGTCTATGTCTTCTTGTTGGAAGGACCAACACCTATATTCTTGTCTTCATCCTCTGTAGGAACAGAGAATTTCCCTGCCACAGCTCTGCACCATAGTAATTCCTAGCATCTCTTCTTGAGTCCCAGCTCCCCGCTTTGTTTTCCAAACTGCTCTTTAATAAAGTCAGGAAGTCTTAGGCAGAAATGCACTTGACTCCACCTCCAGACAATATCTTCCAAACTTAGGAGCACTGGGACATTATTTCTGGTCTCTGTGGTGGACAGCAGATGTGAGCAGGGACTTCAAGCTCTCCTGATAATTTAGTGTAATAATGGTGTTAGCAAGGACCAAATTACTAACTTGGTTGTGAATAAAAATAATCAGTCTGCCAGACCATTGCCATGAAAACTCTAAGAGCAATGAAAACAAACTGGTCTGGAATGAAACCCACTCATTGTATCAGAATCATCTTATGCATATTCATTGCCAAGAACATTGGCTTTTGGGTTATTTGACAAAATATGGCCTCAGCTGCTCTCTGCTGCTGTTTGGCACCATGTCAGGAAAACATGGAAAACACGGAATCCTATTCCACAGACTTTTAGAAAGAAGGTGAAAAAAATGAAAATAAAGACAAATGGTATGTTATATAATTTTAAAAGTATTTTTATAGTAGTAATGATGCAAGCAAGCAATTGGATGGATTTAGTGTGATTTTTATTTCCTGGCTACAAATGGGATTTTTTGTGGGGGAGAGAGTTCATAAAGCCTCTCTGCTATTTATCTCTTTGACCTCTGCATTACCCCAGCTATGGCTGGGATGACAGATATACATCCATGCAGTTGGAGTTGTGAGGTTAAAATGAAAAGTGACTCATTCAGTATGAAACCCCCAGGAAAAAAGTCCCTTCAGAATGAGAGAGTTAGACCAGCAGCTGGATTTTGGCCAGTTGCTGGACTGACTTATGGGTTAGTGTTGTGCATCCATGGCTGCTTTGGAGTGTGCTTTCTGGACTAACTCTTTAGTGGCACAGGTGCTCTCTTCTGTTGAAAGTGGGTGGTGGGCAAACAAATCCTAGCTACACAAGGACACATGGCACAGTGCTGGAACAGAAGCAGAGCTGGATATGAGAGGACTGAAGGAATCCTTGTTCTGTGCCTGTTGTGGGAGAGGCCCCAGCTGGTGAGGATGTGTATCATGCAAGCTGGTCCTTTTTAGGTCAGAGATAGAGAGTAAAGGGACTTTGACAGTCTTTCCTTGACAATTCCACTTTTTGGAACACTGGGCATGATCTCTCAGTTTCTGTAGTTTGTAACTAGTGTTTGGAATCTGGCTTTACCTCTCTGTGCTTTTGGTTAAAAAAAAAAAATCTATTTTTAGGGAGCAAAAGTGGCATTTACAACTCTCTCTGTGTAAATCAGTTTTACTATAACCACTCTGAGGACAACTTCATCCTCTTGGTCACAGTCCTGTGCTGTAATAACTGTGCTGTCATGTAATAATATGACCCCAGCATAGTGGAGGAGGGAATATCTTGAACTAGAGAACTATCCCAAGACAGGTATTCATCCTTTTTGATGCTGTAAATGAATGTATTGGAAACAGAACTGCAACAGCAGAGCTGACCACTATCACTTATATCTGGTTTATACCTTTTAATCCATTGATTTCAGTGTTCTTTCCTCATGTCAGGCAGTTCTCAGCTGCCTGAGCAGCCTGGGCTGACTTTGGGTTTGGTATCAGCATGAGAAACGTCATGGGCTCTGCCTTCTGCCCAGCATGGTGTAGGGTGTTATCACCATATCCTGGATCTCTGTAAAGCTGATCCTTTCATTTGTTGCTCTGTTTGATCCAACACTTATAGTATTCTTGCCTGCCCACATGCTTGGATCCCCTCGTCAGTCACAGACAGAGCCCTCTATCCTGGGCAGAGGGGAAATTGAACATCAATATGGAAAATACTGATAATGTTGTTGAATTTTGTTGCTGTGGGAACAGGAGCTGCCTGTTGTGAAGGATGCCCAGAATTCTGTCTTTAAACAATGCCATGGAAAAAGAATGAGACACAGAAGGCCAAGAACTGCTCTGTGAGTTAGTTCTCTGTTTCTTTTGATTTTTAACTATAAATTGTCCCTCTTATGACTGTCTCATAATATAATCTTATATAGTACTTAATTTTTCATGCTCTTGCAATAATAAATGGGATGATGTATTCCATTCCTTCTTTCTCTCTGTCATCTTCTGTGACTAAAATACTTCACTGCAAGATGAAAGATACTATTTGCCTTCAGCCCAGATAAATATCTTGTGTTAATGTACTAATGCACGAGCGTCTGCAGTCTGCACCCAGATGTCAGTCATGATGGCTTTTCATCTTTCAGTCTGCTGACTGGGTTGCTTTTATTTAGGAATGAGTAGGACTCAGAGAGGAGGTGAATAATTCTGGGGTTAATGAGCACATCTGGAGCTATAAAAAAGCCAGGCTATGAAAGAGTAGGAAGGTCAAACTGCTCCACACGTGTCCTGCAGGCCTCTGCTGGTGCTCGCGGAGGTACTTTAAATAGCCAGGGCTGATTCTCATCGATGCTGATGGAGTGGAGCTCAGTGTCATATCCAACTCCAGACCCAATGTTCTCTGTCCTCAAAGTCCTTTTCCACCACTGGGAACCACCCTCTGCTAATGTACATTTAGTTTGATATGTTTAGAACAAACTAAGTTCCACAGCTTTGCAGCCAGGCCATGAGGAGGAGCCAGTTCCCGTAATTTCTTCCCAGGGGCATTTCCACCTGCACAAATGAGAGGCAGGTCAGTGCAAGGCCTTGATGCTCCAGTTTAGCTGCCATCCCAACTGGGAAAAGGCACAGAAAACACCCAGCAAGAAGTGGGTCCAAACAAGGCCCATGATGAACACTCAAAATGACTACTCCTTCAAAGCTGCTGGGAGTTTGGTCTTCTGCTGGTTTACAGCACATACATCTATGATACATCCCCAAAACCCACAGCCAAACACCGCATCAATAGAGAGCTCGTGTTAGCTCAGAGGAGAGGTTTTCCAAGGCAGTGGGGGCGATTATGCTGTGAGTCCCTTGGCTTCAAGCTGGAGGGCTGTGACAGCAGCACTGAGCAAGCCTCAGCCTAAGTCAGCCTTATCAACCAGGGCTGAGCTGGGGGAGCTGTCAGGGCCTCCCAGCACAGCCTGCCAGCTTGAGGTAGCATCACAGCTGCTGACCACTTTCCACAGGAGTTTTGAGAATGTTTTTGAAAAATTGTGCAGGGAGGTCATATTAAATACACTGCCTAGCTGACAGGAGTGTCTGCTCAGCACCAGCTAAATTCCTGCTACATTTTTAACTTGTTCATTGCCAATTGCAGTGTGTACCTATGTTAGCTGTCAGGAGCTGTGTTAAATTTCTTTTTTGCTTTGTCTCTGAAGAGGATTTCAGTCCTGGATGCTCTGCTGTCTCCTAAAGGGTGGGAATTAGATGCAGATTGTGTGTTTCGGGCTCTGCTCCTGCTGAGCAAGTAGCTGATGGTGGCCAGGCTCCAGGAGAAGATGGAAAGTCTGACCCAGAGCAGGGGGGGGTGGATCTTCCCAGCTCAGCAATGCTACAGGATGCACAAACAGGGTGTGCAGGAGACCCCATTCCTTCTCCCTCTGCATGATTCCTCTCTGCTTCTTTTACACCTTCCTTCCACAGCCAATCCAAAATCAAGGCCAGGAGGAGGAGGAGGAGGAGGAGGGGGAGGAGGAGGAGGAGGAGGGAGATGGTTCTGGTCAGCTCACAGTCAAAAGAGGGATTGGGATGCAGGGAAATGTCCAGGCAGTTATAGGATGAACTTATAGGATGAACTTTGGTTTTCTCTGACTTTCTTGAGAAACTGTTTCTAAGATTATGAAAATAAATAGTCTTGCTGTGTCTCTATTGTCTTTTCAGACAACAGAGTCTGTGATGCAACTCCCAGCTCACTGGGGGCTCCCAGACACAGAGCTCCCAGACACAGAGCAGCTAACACTGACTTCCTGCTCACCTGAATTCCCACTCACTTGAATTCCCATCCAGAAAGTGACTACACCAATTTGAGTAAATAAATTTAGAAACAGGTTCTTTAGGTCCCTGGGGAGTGATGCCAAAGGGGAGCTCATTCTTTTCTGCTCATTGTTTCATGGCTGGCCTGTCAAAGTAGGAGCAAAGGCTACATTTAGCAGGAGCTGTGACAGCAACTGATGCCATCTGGACCTCATTCTGCTTGATTCACAGTCACAAACTGCCCTCCCTCATGGCCAGCAGATTTCCCTTTCAATGGAATCAGATTAATCCAAAATAATTCTGTCAGGATAAAGAGAGTAACAATGACATTACCTATCTGGATGGCTGAAAGCCTATTATTAATCTCACTAATTATGTGTTTCACTGTCAAGCTGCTGAGTCAGTCACTGGTCTGTATTTGTGTATGTTTAAACTTTTAGGGATAAAGATAAGATTCTCGGGTTTTGCAGAACACAATTCCATTTTTTTACTTTAAAGTAAGTGTGGCACACATCCTAAATACAGAAATACCCATTGTTTTCCAGTTGAGTTACAACAGAACCGTTGGAACTGTTAAATCTAATTTCTGAATTTTTGCTAGTTACTTTGTTACTACCCAGCTATGTATGGCAGATGCTGGTGTTGTGTTAGATTTGTGTAACATATAGTGTAATGTGTAGTGAAATATATTGCTTATATGTGTAGCCACAAAACGTTAGCAGAATGTGAGTTTTTATTTCAGTTTGATATGAGGTAACAAGGACTTGAGTATTAACCAATGCTGCGTCCTTGGCTAGCCAAGACTCTTCCCTTTGAGGGTAATAACCATTTTACCACAGCCACGTGGAGTTAGTACAGTTCCCCGGAGGGCCAAGTGGATGTATTCTGAGCACCTACAGCAAGAAGAGTGTTTATTATTTCGATGTCGAGTCTCAGCTGTGGAGGTTTTTAGGCTGGAAATGGATGGACGGGAATGCAAGGCTAGAGAAGGCATGCAGCCCCTCAGCTGCTCCAGAAGGTGAGGCATCAGGCTGACGGTGGATGCGGCCGATCCGGGATCCGGGCTCGGCGTGCTCCCTCCCGGTCGCTGCGGGTATCGCAGCCCGGCCCGG
>JAHLSL010000025.1:10632270-10710835 GCA_025920805.1 Petroica traversi | reverse complement strand
CCGGTCCAGCGCCCCGCGGCGGGGTCGGGAGCAGGAGCCCCTCAGTGCTGCGGGCGGGCCGGCTCTGGGGGCGGCGGTTTGACACGGGGGGAGGTGGGACCGCAGAACATCAGTGGCTCTTCGTGAGCGTGATAGAGGTGTCATCGCAAAAGTCGTGGAAGAGCTTATTCCCCTTCTCCGCGCTGTTTGGTTTTGATATGACTGACATTCCTAGTGAAGTGACTGCCAGCTGGCTTTGCCAGCTTCATTAACTGGCTGTGCATGTTCCCTGCCTGCCGTAGACTCAGCGTAGAGCAAATGATGGCTTAAGCTTCGTAGGGGTGTTCAAACCCCACTTGTTCGGCTCACGTCTCGTTTTATTTTACTCTCAGCTTTGTTTAAAAAAAAATAAAACCAAACAACAACAAAAACCCAAACAAACGAAAAAAACCTGTTGCTGCACAGTTGTACAGCTGAGCTGGGGATAAGCCAGGAGTGCACAGGCAGCTGTATGTGACCTGTACGATGCAGTGACCGACGCTTCGGTGGAAAAGGCTAGAGAAAAGCTGTGCAGAGCACCTGGTGTGGAAACAGAAGGCACTGCCTAAGTGTTACCACAGCTCAGCTGGGGCACAGCAGTTTGGCATAACATAAGATGGAAAAACATGCCTTGGACTAGACAGGAGTAATTTTATTTCAGGCAGCAAAGAATGTCCTTGTAACCTGGAAGCAAGGAGGAGAGAAGATATGTAAATAAAGACTATTTTTGGAACTGTCTCACTTTGTGATGTTTGGTGTTTCTAGCCAATAATCTTTCCTCTTCCTCAGTAGTAATGTTCCCCAGAAGACATTTTTGTAACAAAATCTCTCACTCTGTAATTTTCTAGGTGCTCTGTGAGGGTGGAGCTGAAAGGCCTCTGTGGCCATCTTTACCAGAGTACTTCATCTTTCTGGTATTAAGGACTTGGGAATAATCCCACAGGTATGTTGTGAGTGTATATGGCAATCAATAACTGCCACTCATGTTTCACAAGCAGTACGTTTTCCTGCATTTGTAAATTGGCACTGCTGTGACACTAATACACAGAATGTGGCTCTTGGCTAATACCGTAATTTCTTGGAATTCAGTTTTTTTAATGTGACTAATCATACTTTGGGAAGCAGTGCAGGAATTATGTATTTCAAAGAGAGTAACAGTGGAGGGAGCAGGATTTACCAGTGAGTGTAAGAAGTTTTTCACTGGAGGTTTAAGTCAAGAATACAGTCTGTTTATAATTTCCATGCTGTGTGCATTGGCAAACTTCCAAAGAAGCAAGCTGTAAACATAGATATTTTTCCTCTGACTAATTCTGATTTTTGTGCATAGTTTTCTATATGTCAGAGACATGAGAACATGGATTGTGGAAGGGGGCATGTTTTAGGGTGATGTTAGAACAGAATCAACCCCTAAGATAATGATAAACTAAGGTCATGCCTGGTTTTAATTAAATTTAATTGAAATAAACAGTTCATTGACCTGTTAATATGGAAAGAACCCCTCTTATTTCTGAACAGGAAGATATTTTTAATGTTTTGTATGAGCAAATGGTAAGTTATGTTATGTTAAGTATGATATATTAAAATTAAGGCCTTTGCACAGTAAAATGCAGTATAAATATTAATGCTAAAAATATAAGCTGTAGTGGAAAAAGCCTAGAGTTTTTTTGTCTTCAGTGACACTGGGATTTGTCTCTAGGCTGCTTCATAAAGACAAAGCTTGCAGAGTAAAGTTACGGTGGATTTGCTGTGCCTTGGACTTGAATCAGTTTTGCTCTGTACTGGAGCGTGGAAGAAAATTATTGGGAGCTAATCAAGATGATTATAGCTTCTAAGGTGGTTATAATTATTTTATGTTAAAATAAATGCCAGCAATTTTGCTAGTTTATGCTGTGTCCTTGTTAATGCTTGCAAATAAACAGCTTTTCCTCATTTTCTTTTGCCTTGCCTTGAGGAACACAAGGCAATCGGATTGGTGTTTATTGCTAGGTAATTATAATTGGTTTTAGATGCATATTAAAATGCTTTGTAAAGAAAGGTAGTGATATTGGCGTACGCTGCTTTGAGCAGTAAAGCCAGTGTGCTCTTGGAGGAAGGGGCTGGGTTGAACCCTGGTGCATCTGATTTCATGTGGATAATGAATTTCAGCTCTGAATTACTTGTTTCAAAGTAATCAGCCAATGGTATAGGTGTTCTTTCCTTAGAATTTAATAATTTCTGAAAAATTTTATAGCTGCTGTCACGTCAGACTAATCTGCAAGACTTGAAATACTGCTGCAAGTGGATGGTTTTATGGCTGCTTTTCGTGGTTGGTATTGAGAGGCTCCTCCTTGGCAGCATCTTGAAAATCTCTTTAAAATTAAGCCTGTCTTTTGGCTCTTAGTAAGTAAGCAGCCTTGCAGGTTTTGGTTTATATAGTTTTTCACTTAGATATCATTAGCCTTATCTAGAGCCATCAGTACTGGTAGCAGCTTGATGCCTCGTTCTGAAGCTCCATTGTTTGTGGAGGGGCAAGGGATGAAGCCATTGCAGCACCAGTTCAGTACTGCTTGGTGTGTCTGCAAGCAAGAAGTTAGGGTGGAAAACAGTGGCATTTGGAGGAGCCCCAAACAGACCTGTCTCATCCAAGAGTCCAACCTCAAACTGCTGTTTTGAGGATGGCCTAAACTTCAGAGCCTCAACTGTGTGTGCACCAAGAACTCATCAGTAGCCTGAGGTGACCTTGAAGTAGTGATCTGCTTGTTGAATTTCACCATGATCTTTAAATGTAGATATACATGGAAGCAGCTGTTTTCAGAGTGATTTCCCAGGTGTCTTTAACAGCATAGGTCTGTAAACATGGAACCAGACCAGAGAATAGTACTCTGCCTTACTTAGAAGAAACCATTGTTGTGTGCTCTTAAAAAATTTTCCCCTACCTAGTCTTTGGAAAAAGAGGTGACTTTTCTTGGAGCAGTTTGGAGCAGTTACATTGCACCCCAGTTCCCTGCCTCCCCTAGAGAAACCCCATGGCAAAGGGAGTGCTGTCACCTCTAATTGTGGAGTGGAAGAACACTGTTATTTTTTTTTCTTTCTCCTGGAGTTCATGTGATCAAAAAGAGTGTTCACATATGAGTACAAGTCACATTCTGGTCTAGTTTACCACAATAAAGGGTATGGCATTTATTCTTTAGGTTGTACAGACTGATCTTATGTTGGTTCCACTTAATTTAATTTTCCTGCATGAGAAGTCCGGGCAAATTTAGAGCTGGATGAAGACTTGGTTTTTTGTCCCTGTTTTCAGTTAGGCTGTCAGGCAAGTGGAGTACTCTTGTACTATGGTGAATAAAGGAGACTGTAGCATATCAGTTTGATCAGAAGTTGAGTCCTAAAGGTACTGGATGAGTAATAGGTATGTTTCCTCTTCTGATCTGAAAAAAAGTCCTCCCTTTTGGCTGGGAGCTGGCCTGTGTCCCCTGTGACTGGATATCAAATTCAGAGTGAGTGAGAAACTGAGAACCATGGTAGATGTACAAGCAATTGTTAATTGGTCAAGTCTCCATTTTTATATCTTGTTGATTATGAGGTTTTTTGAAAGCTTATTTGAAAGAAGAATTCAGTCAAACCTGTGGAGAAAAAAAATTCCATCCTTGAGCATTTTATCTAGAAAACCTTTTTTCCTTCTGCCAGTATTCTCTTAGCCTGACAGCATGCTTACCAGTGGGAGTAATGATTCACTGAGGTCTTATACTGTAAAGAAATAATAAATTAAAAAAACCCCAAACAAAAAAACAAAACAAAAAAGTGCAAAAGAAAAAGCCAGAAATATAGGCAGTATTTGTCCTACAGAGGCCTGTTTTCCAGAATTTGTTTGAATAAAATACACTGGCTTTACAAACATTTGTCTCCGTTATTGAGGCATGAGCCGCTCATGCCCATTCTGCCCCTCTTGCCCTCTTTGTTAGAAAATTGTTCAGTTGGGGGAGCACATGTACGTGTGGCTGTGCACATACACTCCTGCCAGCCAAGACTGTGGATATTCAGCCTTCTGTAATTCATTATTTGTGCTGGTTTTCCCAGTAACATCTGTGAAAAGAATGTGTACAAACAATCTGCAAACCCTGCAGCCAGGTGTGTCCCGCTTGTTTGAGCAAGAGCTGCTTTCTGTGTTTACTGAGGTCTCTGTTTATTGACTCAAGTAAAACTGAGTAGGATGGTAAAGCTGTTAAAGATCTGCTATAAAGACAAGCTGCTAGCTGTAGTAAGTGTACTTTTTGGCAGATATCCTCAACCGTGAGAGAACATGATGAGGAGGTGCAGGAGAATGCAGAGTTGTGTTGTTTTAACTGGAATATTCACTCGTAATTGTTCTCCCAGCCTTAATGTTGTGCATCCAAAAAAACACTCCATTAAATGATGGTAGACTATTCAGTTGGACAAATGAGGCTCACTGTATTCAAATTAATGTAATTCCCAAGTGCTTTTGACTTGCTGGGCTTTCTGCTACATCACTTATCGTGGCGTGTAATATTGGCAGACCTCTGCGTGGCACTGTTCACTCAGCTTTATGTATTTCTCAGATTACCCATGTACTAGTTCTTAACTACCTTAAACAAGCAGTTTGGGAATATGTGGTTTGCAGGAGGGCAAGAAACGGAAGAGGGAAGGCAGAAGACTTATTATGCTACTGTGAGACATTTTCCTGCTTACTCATGCTTGCAAACTGTTGTGGTAAATTATTCTGATTGCTTGTGTGGTCTTGTAAAGCAATCAAAGAGTATTAAAAATATAATAATCTTGCCATGTGATAATACACAACCGAGGACAGAGCTATTGCTAATGTTTTTAGTGATGGTAGTGTCACTGAGGGTGTGTTTGATGTTTGTGTCTGTGGCACTGGTGAGCCCAGCTGAGGTTGATAGCTTCAGTTGTGCTGCAGGCTTGAAAATCCAAGGAAGAAAGGACAATATCCACTTTTCATCTTTTGGAGGCAGATATGTGGTGCCCAAGGGAATGAGTAAAAGTTATTGCAGAATTATCTTGATTCCTTCCTATTTGCTGCATTGCTTGAAATTTCAGGACATTCCATGTATTTTCCTTTCCTTTTGCCCCTCCATTCCCCTTTCTCAGATTGATTCCATTTTGCCCCCAACAGATGCATTTTTACTGTATTTGGAGTTACTGGGTTGCACATGGTGGTTTTGAGCCACCAGTTTGCTCAGCTACATTGAGTAGGAAAAAGCAATTACAGCTTCCTGAGTTGAGGTGGAGAGCTGTCACCTCCCTTTTGACGCTGTGCAAGGGTTTTGTAAGAGATCCATGTTAGAGCAGCAGTGCCCCTACATGAGGCTGGCATTGGTGGCTGCTCCTCCTTGATGGACAGGCAGCTCTGGAATGAGCTGTGGACTGATCCAAGTGCAGTGCTCCTCACAAATTCCCTGGAGAAGGTGTTCGGTGATCAGATCTCCCAGGAAGTTCTTCTGTATGCCCCTTGCACCCCTTGCTTCACTTGACCCTGTCTGTTTAGACTGGCTTTCCTCCCATGCCCTCAGGCTGTGCTTTTGGAAGTGGAACAATCTGCTTTCAACATGTGTGTCTGGGGCTGGGTTTCTAAACTGGCACAGCCTTTGAAATACAGGAGTTATAAGGGCTAGGAGTTAGAGGGGCCAGTATGCTGAGATAATGCATCTTGAATAAGCAGAGCTGGAAATTTCACAACTTTTCCAACTACTGCTGCCACTTCCATGCTACAAAATGTTCTATTTCTCCATTTGGCTTTCTCACAATTTGTGTTTCGAGACAGTTTTAAAAAAACTTGAGTTTTATAGAATCCTATAAACCCATTTAATTTAGACTTTTGTTATTATTGGAATATAATACAATTTTGTGGATCTCATATTTTCCAGCTCTAGTTATGTCTGACATGGAGGGTGCTGAACTACTTTTGCAAAAGAGCTTGTTCTCACTGTTTCAGTGGACAAAATATTGTTCCTCTTACTTTTCTCGTGTGGGCTTTGAAGTGTCTTCCATGCAAGTCCCAAAGAGTATGCAAGATAGCATTTGAAACTGTTAAGTAACAGCTCCTATGGTTGAAGAAGAGTTTTTTTCAAGCTTTACTAATTAAAATTCAGAGAGTCTAAATAATTTTCATGAGGGTAAAATGACTGAAGATAAAGATTAATGCTCTGGCTTGTTTCTGACAAATAAATTAATTATTCCTCCTTTTAATTTTTTGCAGGTTGGAGGTATCTGGAAGATGAAATCCTGGCTGCAGTTGATGTTCTTCCCTTGTGTTTTCCTGATCTGGCACACAGAAGCAGAGTTCTTTACCTCCATAGGTGTGGAAGGAACCCAGTGCATGTTGTTGTGATGTGTTTTATTTTGATTGCTAGAACTGTGAAAGTTATCATCTGAAGCATATGGCTTTTTTCGTGTTGCCCTGGCCAAACCTGTCTCTATTAGGGAAAGCTGCTCTTCTGCAGCATCGGTGCAATTTGTTTGCAGTTGGTTGACTTAGAACACTAACCAATGTGATTCAAGTTTCTCTGGGGCCTCTGTCAGTAAAATAAGATCGTGCCTGTGTTCTATTAGAATTTGTGCATCTGTTATCTTGAACAGAGCATAACACCTTATGCTAAAATGCTTAGTCCTGAATTTGAGTTATGAAAACAATTGAAGTGGTAAATATGTGAAGTATTTTTTCCACAGCATCTGAAATCTTCTGTCTTCTCAAAAATTTGGAGTTAGGTGTCAGAAGGAAAAATTAATGACTCCCTTACATTGTGTGTTTTGTTAGGCCTGAGTAAATCCTAAAGAATTTGCATTGTAATACATCTGTAAAATAATTAGATTTTAATGACAATTTAGTTACTGTGCTTTAATAGGATTCAACCATGTATGATTGTGGTAGAGCTTCAAATAACCACAAACTGAGTTTTCTGTTCTTAATTGGGCTAACATTTTCCTGTTGAGCAGTTTGGGGACTTCCCCTCCATAAGGGCATTAGGGACTAACTACCACTGGCTGTTCTCCAGAATGTCCTTTGAGCCAGTGGAGCTGTTTATGAATGACAAAACTCAGAGCTCCTGGTGGGTTGTAGTGCACCACTGTGTGGAACTGCTCAGCTGGAGTCCCACTGCCAACCTCCTCACATGCCTGCAACTGGCTGAACAATATTTAACTACATGTATATTATTTGCTTCTGATTTTTCTAAGTTCAGTAGCATTTTATACAAAGCTTCCATGAAGGATCATATCTTTACTCTTATCTATTTCTGAAACTTTCCTAACTCTGAAAATGCCACATCCTGCTGCCTTCTATCTGCTTAATCATGCCTCATTCATAATTACTTTGGAATGCTGGAGCTAGAGCTGTGGTTGCATTTATGAATCTCACCATGCTCTTTCATTTGGGCTTTGAAGAGCCAAGTTTGTCGTGGCAATTATGACTGATATGTTAGCAATTTCCACTAATGTTAATCAGGAGAGTATGTGAGTCTATGAACATTAGTCTGAAATTCCTCTCTGCATAATGTTTGGCTGTTTCCACAGTTACCCATATTGTAAAGCTATAACTTTAAATTATGTCAGTGATTACACTAATTATTTGTTAGTGTGACCTAATCTGTATCCATATGCAGAATGGATGCTTTGGCAACCATTTGGATCTTTTGTTGCTTTGTCTCCATAGCTTTATGAGTGTCAATCCTTTCAATTGTCTTGCATGCACTTCTACTACTAAAAGTGATTCAGAGGTTGAGGAAGGGTCAGAGCAAAGCTACATGAACTGTTGAACTGGGACTTTAAAAGCCTCTCAAAGCACTTGAATGCCAGACCTATGTGTCTAATAGTTTTTGTGGTTTACAGGCATTGAAGTGCACACCCTTAATTTTTCTGTTGTTTGTGATTGTTTTAATAGACCTGGAGCATTTAAGGTTTGTCTTCTGTGCATTTGGAAATTGTTACTTTTTTAGGTCTGATGAATATTTGCTCCTACTCTTTTTAGGTCAAATGACAGACCTGATTTATGCAGAGAAGGACTTGGTACAGTCTTTAAAGGAATATATCCGAGCAGAAGAGAAAAAGCTCTCTCAGATTAAAAGGTAGGGGAGATTTGTGTAATGAAGGGTGACAAAACGGCTCCTTTGTGTTCAATCACACCCCTCCTTTGTCACCACTCTGCTACTAGATATTGTTGGTATTTCCTCAGCAGATAACCAAAGGAAGAGGATGGGTACTATATTGATTTCATTTATTCCCATTAACCTACAAGAGTCTCTGCTTCAGGTATCACTTAAAATTTGCTTCTTTAGAAATGGCACACTGGTGGGCTCTCCCCAGTTTGCACTGTCCTTGTACCATCACACAATCCCTTTAGAGAGGACACATCAGTGTCATACCAGGAGTCCTGTCATGAGAACTGAATGCCTGTGTGCCAGTGCTCTGTGCTGCCTGTTGTTTCATGCCATCAGCCCTGCCTACAAGAGCAAAGTGTGGCAGTGGCATTTGCCAAATCTCTGCATTCCTTCCTGCATTTGCTTTGCCCACAGGGGCAGATCTCCTGCCTTGTTCTCTTCAGGTTCCCATGTGGCTGCAACACATCTCTGTTGTTGACCCGATTGCTTGGATCACTTGAAAGGCTCTTGCTGACAACTGATATTTTGTGTCCTATAGGAAAACTCTTAATGCTTGTCTAGCCAAAAGGTGTGACAGGAGGGTAATCTAAATGAAGTCTGGGTTCAGAAGAGCCAAGTGCCTCTAGGAGTCGTGTTTTCCAAAGAACCTCTGAACTTGAGGTTGTATGTGTTAATCTGACCTTCCTTTTGGAGTGTAAGATTAAATTGGAGCTATGGCGTAGAGAAATTATAGGAATTCTGGTCATATATACACAAAATGTTCTTTTGAAAAGCTGCCCTTTGGAGGCAAAGCAGTCTCCTCTTCAGGTATTGGTTGAGAGAATATCTGTTCAATCTATCAGTAAATTGGTATTTTTAAGGCTCATTACAACTGAGATTGTGCCTGCAGTAGTTAGTCTCTTTCAAAGGGAAATTATTTCCCTGCTTAGTATTTTAAACCTATTTTAATTAAAAAACCGTCACTTTATCCTTGTGAACTTGAAAGGTTGAATGCCAGCTTTGACAGTAAAAGTGGCAATAATTTTATATAGATGTGTAATGATTTAAGAAGGAAGATGTGATTCATAAATTGCTCTCAGACTGAGGTGCACACTTCTCATTCCAGCTGGGCTGAAAAAATGGATATACTGACCAGCAAATCAGCCTATGATCCTGAAGGGTATCTGGCACACCCTGTAAATGCATATAAGCTTGTGAAGCGTTTGAATACTGACTGGCTGGAATTGGAAAACCTGGTTCTTCAGGATACAACAAATGGTAAGGAGTTACAGGGGAATGCTGTCAGGAGGCAGCCTTGTGTTATGGAAAACCACAAGCTGCTCTGTGGTTTAAATATTATTGCCAAGTTTGTTTAAAAAGCAGCTAAGGACTTCTCTTGTGTGTACTGATTACCCGAGTGAGGGAAACTTGAAGGACTTGAAACTGAAACACGTCTCAGTCAAGACTCAAAGTGGTTTTTTTGAGGAAAAAGAGATTGTGTTCTCTTGGATATAAACTGCTTCACCTGCTTTCTCAGTCTGTCCCTTCTCTTGATGATCATTGTTTTTTGACCGTGTTGATCAGAGAATAAGGTTAAGAATCAAAAGGAGTCCCGTATCTGGTGGAGACATTTGTGTCAGGCCAATTTGTTAGAGTTGGCAGATTCTGAGTCAGTCTGTCAAAACCAGGATAATATATGGTTGCTATCTCTAAACTATCCTTCTAAATCAAAAATTTCCAGTATTAATCCTTGGGTTTGCACCATTTTGTCAAGTGCCTGCCTAAATTTTCTTGCATACTTTTTTTTTTAAAGTGGAGGTTTATTTTTATTGGATTCTTGGAAAGTGAGAGAGAGGTGGTTGTGTTTTTCAGGCAGAACACTGCATGTTTCCCCTTTCTACTCTGCATATGCTGAAGTTCAGGTACTTCAAAGTTTTTTCCAGACAAGCCTTTTACTGGCTTTTGGAATAGTTATCCTAAATGGAAATAAAATACTCAAGTCTATTCAATACATCTGTTACTAATTCTTTTTCTAAAGACTTCTTTTTCCAGTTGAGCTTGCTGTATGACTGGAAGTTGTTGGGCTGTTTTCCTTCAGTTGATGGCTTCCTCTTCTGCCCAACCATCCTGCTGTGTAACCTAGTGCATTTTATTTTATTTCTGCATATCACCTGGTTAAACCTTGTCAGGTTTAACACTCTCACTGAGTAAGGCCCTATACTACTAAGGAGATCCTGGATTAGGGTCTCTGTCCTGGAACTGAGACTTGAAAAGCTCTTACGGCTTTAGAGGTTGGAATGCAGAGTTGGAGATCATTGACCGGTGCTACAACCTAAAATCAGCTGTCTCTGTGTGTATTGCAGGAAATCTGATGAAAGCTATTAAATTTTCATGTCAGAAAGAAACATTACAGTAAAATGAAGATCATTAGATTCACATTGTACATCAGTAATTGTCTGGCACAAGAAAATTCAGGAGTTTATCTATTTATCCTTTATTTTTTGCTCATGAGCCATATTTCTTGAAAAGGGACAGAAAACAGTATGTTTATAACTTTTGAGCCTAGTAAGAGGCTTTAAATCTGGATTATTTGGAACTCAATTCTCAAGCCATAGCAGATGTTTCCTCTTCTGTGTCAGTCTTGTACTGATATTTATTCAAGCTCTGGAAGTAACATCTTTCCATTTTACTGCAAAGGCTTTATTGCAAATCTTACAATCCAGCGTCAATTTTTCCCAACTGAAGAAGATGAGACTGGAGCAGCAAAGGCTCTGATGCGCCTGCAGGACACATATAAACTGGATTCTGAAACCCTCTCTCGAGGGAAGTTGCCAGGTAAATGCACCAAGTCCTTCTTGGCTTTAACAGGAAGTAGTAACATCCTCAAACTCTCTCCAAAAGTCCTTTATTAAATGAGAATTAACTGGTTTTGCCACAGAGATATTTCAGAAAATTTCAAGAGATACTGGGTTGTGTGATTATTATCTGAGTCCTGATGGATGTTTCTTGCTGCTGCTTATAAGATACCTACTGAAACAGGTTATGGTGGCTATCAACATAGCATTTACAAACTGAATAGACTAAATTGGTGTGTGGGTAGATGAGCTAACACATTTTTTTAGTTATTATAAGCCATTAGTTATTAACTAAATTTTAAGTCTTATCTGTGCATCTTCTGAGCTGGAGCGACTGGTAATCAGTGCAGTTACACTCAGCTGGACACTCAGTTTGTTTAATAAACATCAGCTTGCTTATGCACAAATACAGATTTACAGTAAAGAGAAACAATCTGACTGTGCATGTAGTCAGGCTTCTCTGGTCATCTAACAGTGTTAATCTGTAGGTTAGGTGAAATCTGTTAAAATGTTAGTGTGCTTTCTTTGCCTGCAACAAAAAACAAAATAGTTTAATTCTGTTAAACTTCTTTTTCCAAAGAAATTAGTTAAAATACAATTAAGATAGAATTTACTCTTTAATTCTGAAAGTGATCTCTTTAGTACTGGACTTAAAATATTGTCAAAGCACTGTTTCTTAGAAATATTTTTGGTTGATAAAAGTGTGTGTTTATAGATACTTCTCAATGTGTCCCATTATATTTAAGGCAAAGGTGCTTCTGTGTGGATTGCTGAAAGCTGTCTTTTTGTTGTCAGGAACAAAATACAGAGCCTTCCTGACAGTTGGTGACTGCTTTGGCATGGGGAAGACAGCCTACAATGATGGGGACTATTATCACACTGTGCTCTGGATGGAGCAGGCCTTAAAACAGCATGATGAGGGAGAAGATACAACAGTCAACAAAGTAGAGATACTAGATTATCTCAGCTATGCTGTTTTCCAGTTTGGGGATTTGCACAGAGCCATGGAGCTCACCAGACGGCTTATATCCCTTGGTAAGAGCAAAGACCACGTTATTTTAGCTGGGTAGTGTTTAGCTGAGAACAATCATGGCCTGTCCACATTGGTGAGCTGATTGGAAAGGATATCCTGACAGATGACTTATAATAAATGTGGGTCCTGGAAAAAAGTCTGTTTATACATAAAGTATCTTTTAACAAGCTGTCTTATGTTCCATGCTGTTATTAACCAAGGCCCCAGTGTGTCTGACTGCACTTATTGTGTGCTTTGCTGCAGTGTACTAAGGTGCTGTGTTGGGCAGTGGTTAAAGCCTTGCTTGTCTCAATTGGACATCAAGGCTATCACAGACTTAGGCAGTCTATACCTTCTGTAAAGACCTGCTGACTTTATATATGTCTCTTTATTCCTCAGCTTCCTCAGAAGAGTATTTGGCCTGTGATCTTACAGTATTTATTTCTGATTATTCAGAACAAATTGAGTTTCTTAAAACCTTTTATTTCTGGACTGCTTTTAGTTTTCCCTTAAGTAAGCAAATAAGCCCTCCTTTTATTTCTGAACTGTTTCTAGCTTTCCCTTGAGTAAGCAAATAAGTATTGCTTCTTATCCAGCTTTGCCTGCTTCCTGCATTGGAAAAGCCTGTCCTCCTCGTTTAGAGTTAACATTACCTGAGTTAGGTATTTGATGGGTTTTTTCATGAACTGTGGTTCTTAGTTTAGAGATTAGCAGCACTCTGAGAGTGGGTGAAACCTTCCTATTAAAAAATATGTATTAGTCTAATTTCTGCAGAACTATAATTCTTAAATTTAAATGTACAAGAATATGAATATGGATTGAATCCCTCTGCAGTGGGATTTTAGCACTGATAGCAGAATGCAAATCCTTATCAGCAGCAAACAGTGGAACACACTTTGCAGTCCCCTCTGAAAGCGGCAGCTTCCTCTCCCCTGAGCTCAGCTCCCCTGTCTGGCCACTGTTACCCTGAGTGGTGACTGGAGTGCGTTTAGGGCTTGGTTCCATGAGATAAGCACAGTAAAATTGGGAAGGGTAAGGGAAAGAATCTATTGTAGGTGGTAGCATCCAGAAACACAGATGAACAAGGAATTGTTCCTTCTTAATTATTTTGGGTAGAGGTCTATTGATGCATACCAACATAATGATAAATAAATCACTAATATGTCCAGAGATGCTAGGGATCCAGGTTCCCTCCCATATAATCCTGTTAGAGCTACAGGTGGGTGCTATAGGTGGGTTCAGAGCTTCCCAACCTGAGAGAAGTCTTTGAGACTGAAGACTGTGGTTGGACTTCAGCACAGTACTTGGGTGAAGTGTGCCTGTGCAGTGTGGGTGAGTAGTATGGTGGAGAGGAGTGGTACAGCAAGTAGGCTAATTTGGTCTCTGCTCATGAGCTCTGTGATCTGCTTATCTTGGGTAGAACTGGTCAGAAAAGTTGAGAGAAAAGGAGAAATGTGAAGAGCAAGACCTTCTACTCTTTTTCTCGGAGTACAAATTTTGTGATGGATTCTTCCAGAAAGGATTCTTTTGTATCCTGTGTGCACTTCTCCTTTATGAAGACAGAAACTTCCTGGGGTTCTTCAGTGCGGACTGAGGCCATGCATTTGTTTACCTGATCATGCTTTAGGAAGGGAAGAATTGTTGCTGTCTTGATACAGGGACTTGTTTGTACTAACAGTTCCTGAGTGTGCAAAAATCACCGTTTCTGACTGTTTTTCTCCCAATGAAGATAGCACTCATGAGAGAGCAGGCAGTAATCTGCGCTACTTTGAGAAGCTGCTGGAGAAGGAAAGAGAGGAGGAGAAAGAAAAGTCAATAAACAAGACTGTGACAACCACGGAAGCCGTGGTTCAAAGTGGAGCCTATGAGAGGCCTCTTGACTACTTGCCAGAGCGTGGTATCTATGAGGCCCTTTGCAGAGGTGAAGGGGTGAAAATGGTAAGAGACAAGAATTTGCTGACTATGCTGCCTTTGCATAAAGGTGATCAAGCTTGGTGGGACATGTTATGTTTTTCCTTCTGTGAAGCCCTTTTTTAAAGAAAAAATTCAGTTTGGTTCTGTCCAGACTGAGACTTGTAATTGAGAAGCCAAGATATAAAGTACATAAAATCAACTCTTAGCTGTACCTCTTAAAGGTTGTTGAAAATTGATTCTTCTCTGTCTGTCTACTCAGCTTTTTCAAAGTCAGCTGTCGGATACAAAATCAGGCTTTTTCCCCTGAGAGCTAATGATGCTTTACCACACTTAGGGAATCACATTATTCCTTCCCTTTTGCATCTTAGACCTAGATCTAAGATCTAGTCACTCCTAGATCTTCTGGAGTGACTGTTTTGACCAAGTGATTTCTAGTACCTCCTAACAAACATGACTTCAATTCTTAGTCAAGGGAAAAGAACCAGTTTATTTCATCTGCATATTCTTAATTATATGAACCAGGGTTTTTTACAGCTGACTGCTTGTGTAATTCTTCATCTCGAAACCTATTATAATTTAATTCCCCTAAAGGTTAGTGTTTCAGATGCTGCTCAGTGGTATTTGGAACAGGATATCTGTTTTTAATTGCAGAATTACTCTTGTTTACCTCTTATATCTTCTGGTCACCTGATGGCTTTTACAATGTGTGTGGAATGAAGCTCATCTTCTTGTCTTGCCTGTTTGAAGTTCAAGAAAAGTGTTGGAGCAAACACTGCTTTGTTTGGTATTTTGTTTCAGACCCCTCGAAGACAAAAAAGGCTGTTTTGTAGGTACCATGATGGAAACAGAAACCCTCATCTCCTCATAGCTCCCTTTAAAGAAGAAGATGAATGGGACAGTCCTCATATTGTGCGATACTATGATGTCATGTCTGATGAAGAAATTGAGAAAATTAAAGAACTAGCTAAGCCAAGGGTAAGTTTCTCTTTTTCCATCTCACTAATGACTGCTAATTCCATGCGTCAGTCTCTATTAGCGAGGATTAGGCAGAGGATTTGGAGGATCTGGTTTCACACTGCAGCTGTGAGCCTAAAGGGGACAATTTTGAAACTGCCTCATATTGTAGGACCATAAAGCCCAGGCTCCTAAAGATATTTATGCATTGTTGCACTTAATTATGCAACGTTCTCAGTAAATGGCTTAGAAAGCCTTAAGAAATTAGAGACTAGACCTAAAAAAGGTAAATGACTGACTTAAAATGATAGGAGTAGGTATTCAATATGGCTTAGGTCTGCCTTTTGAACTGGAGCCAAACTTAAATGAAATTTGAAAAGCCCAAATCTCAACAAAAGTGGAAAGAAGAAAAAAATGTAAGTTGTGCTAGAATAATACATGGAGATTTGGGTTTTTTTTTTTGTTTGTGTATCCTGGAATCCCCTGCTTCTGTTCTAGACGGTAGGTGTTCGCTGTTACTCATGGTGTGAGTTCTGGTGACTGTGCACATAATAAAAATAGAAGATTACTCATGCAAAGCTAGTAATCATCTGTTTTTTCTGGAGGTGGAATTTCCTACCTAACTGTCACTTTTTTGGCAAAAAGCAGTATGGCAGTGTGATACTAGTAGATGCCCCCTTAGTTTTTCTGTCAGGTTTGTGTGGAGTGTAAAACTGAACAAATCTTTGCTTAGAGAGGAGTGGTTCATTTCAGCACTCTTCAGGCTACTGTTATGAAATATGGTACTAAAATTCCAGTAAAGATTTACCCTTCTGTAAGTATTTCTAAATGTAAGCATTTTAGAAACAGATTGAGAAACTGATGCTTTCCAACTTCATTAAAAATTTGGTATGTTTGTGAAGCTGGACTTCTATGACTACAAGCCAGCTATGGAAGTGTTGACTGAACACTCCTGTCTCAGTGAGGATTCTCACCTCCATAAATGGAGAATTTTTCCTATTACATCATAGTAGAAAACTTCAGATAAAATGGAAGCATTCGCATAGAGCATATCACTTAATTGCTTTTATCAAATAAAGCGCTGTCTAAAGACAGCTGTTTTGTTTTTCCTTTTTTTCAAAGTTTTATGGAAAGTCTTAATTCTTGGTCTCTGAACTTTGCATATATTACTAATGTTAGAGGAATTTGAATGTAATCTATGTAGTGTAGAACTGCAGTCAGTCCCTAGAAGAGTAGGTAAATATTATAGCCTTAAGATTCAGATGAATATTGTAAATTTTAAAAAGGCAACCATTTTCTTACAAGTTGTTTTTTTCTAAACTTATGTATAGGTCAGCTGCAGGAACAACTTTAAATTCTGGAGTACTATTGAAAGAATGGAAAATGCAAGTCCCATGATGAGATGGTCCTTAATAAATACAGCTTAATTTTAGTTAGTAATCATGGAAGCTTTCTGAAGAAAGAACTGTGACATGTTACTTTATTTTAGGCTCAGAAAGATGAGCACTTTCATTATTCTAAAATGCATTTGCAAGACATTTTTACTTTTGAGTACAAGCACTTCAACATTATCTGCAGTTTACACTTGCCAGTACTTTCTGTAGAGAGAGAACATCTGTACGCGATTGGGAGTAGCTGCAGCTGAGTTGCTTTTTATGCTTGTTTTGCAAAATGCAAGCACTGTTCTTCCACTTCCAAAAAGTAGATCCAGCTTTTCAGGCAATCCATCAGAATTGGCTGGGGAGGGTCAAGGAAATTCTTAGCTCTATTGGTGTGGATAGCATTGAGGCAGGTGGGCCACCGAAGTATGAGAACCATATTCCCAAAATTCCTAATGTTACCTGCAAGCCAGGAGTGTCTGAACTGGCAAGTATATGGCATGAAGTGGGGAACCATGAATATCTGAGCTCATGCTGCAGGGTTTCAGCAGTGCAGAATTTCAGAAGGAAGTAACAATGGAGAGCTTGCTAAACGAAATAGACTCTGAAACAGTCAAGTGAAGCTTCTGACCAGTGAAGGGTGTTACGATGATTTTTGGAAGCAAATACCTCTTATAAGGCTGATTTCTCCACCATGAGAGAGAAAGCCTCAAATTTATCAGTTGCTTATACCAACTGAGATTAAGATTGTGTCTTAAATGAAGAAACCTGTGTATCAGAGCAGAGAGAAAATAGTATCAAAGCAGTCAGGGTAATTTGAGTTCGGATTTATTTAGATACTAGGTACAGAAATCAAGCTAGCATATACAAACTTGAAAATGGCAGCAGTATGAAACGTTTGGGAAGCAAAATATCTATCCCCAAAGCTATGCTTCACTGTACCAGTGAAGAACAGCATTCAGTTAGCCTGGCTCTTCTGTTATGATTTATACAGGAGAAATCTGGAACAAAATAACAGTGAGTCAGAATTACAGCAACAGCTGTTCCAAGAATTCCTGTATAGGGACAAGACAGCTGTCATGGATTTAAAGCTGGCTGGAGACTTACTTGAGGAAAAATGAAGGAAATAATGACTGCATTCTCTGAAGAAGACGCAAATTAAAAGGCTTTCTATGACCTAAAATTAGGTGGAAGGAAAGAGGTATGATTTAGTGTGTGTGTGGTTGGCAGGAGTTAAATTTAAACATGGTCTGAGCTTACAGTCAAAGAAAGGATTGTTCCAGCTCTTGTTCTCAGCTGCAAGAATGAAACCAAAGTGAGCTAGTTTATTGTTAGCGGTCATCTGTCACTCTGACACCACAGCAAGCTTTATCGATTTTGCCAAGTTCCTTTTTTTTTCCCTACAGATCTGGTGATACGGCCTAAATGTGAGGATACTCTCTGTTAAAAATGTGTAGGTGTGCTGTGCTTTTGCAGAGTTACCTTCATCATGTAAAAACATCTCAAACTGTCTCAGAACTAGATGTTCCAGGCAACTTTCAGCTGGAAAATCTGAGCATGGGAATGTTGAGCGTTGTCCTTGGGAGTTTTCTACCATTGGGGATTTGCTTGTCCTTTAATTTGTAACTCATTCTATAAAAGTTTTCACTTGTTATTTTACATCTGAGAATGAGGTTGGGTTTTTAGTCTACATGAAGAGCAGGCTGATTAAATTCATGGACTGTCCAATGATTTTGTTTTTGCCAGAAACTTTGAGTTCATATGTTAACTTTTGTTGTTGTTTCCTCTTGCTAATATTGTCTCTAGCTGCTTAAAAAAGTGCCTTCAAAACCTGTTCAGCAAGCAGCTCATGGATTTAATCAATATCATGGCTTGTGCAGTCCATCAGACTCTTTTTCCAGGATCAAATGCAGGTGATGGATTGTACTTGTGTTTCTGCATGTATTGTTTTAGTATGAAGTCAGATCATATTCTAGGTTGAAGCTCTTTCATCTAATGAGATATTGAAGTTGGATGAATCAGGTGTTGCTTTTGGTAGGATGTGAGCAATATTCTATCCTGTAGCTGATGTGTTTCTTCCTCCTTGGGGTTTTTTTTGGCACAGCTGGCACGAGCCACAGTACGTGATCCCAAAACCGGTGTCCTTACAGTGGCTAGCTACAGGGTATCCAAGAGGTAAGCAGAGAAAAGGGTTCAGCTTTAAGCTTTTTGTGCTTACCAGCTGTTGTTCGCTACCTACTGTGTCTGAAAACTTGAATTGCTTTGCATGTAGCCAAAGCTTCCCCAACAAATGCATGGAAAATGGCTCTTTTAGCCATCTGACAAAGGGCAGAAGGATCCTTCTGCCTTGGGAAATGTGATGTGGTGATTGGTGTTGTAAAAGAATGTTTCTATCCTTCCCTTAGCTCATGGTTGGAAGAAGATGATGATCCTGTTGTGGCAAAGGTGAATCAGCGAATGCAGCAGATCACAGGGTTAACAGTGAAAACAGCCGAGCTCTTGCAGGTTGGTGCACTGGCTTCATCCTGGTGGAATAAGCTGCTAGTTAGGGTGGTCTGGTACAGACTGATGTTTTTCCTGTGTATGTGAGGCAGAGAAGAGTGGACATATCAAAACAACAGAAGATAACTTCATGCAGGAATCTGAGATTTACCAGTTTTTCTGAGGGAAATGCCTGCTGCTTATTTTTCAAGTCTGCAAAAGCTTATTCTCTGTTCTAGTTCAACCCTTCTAAGACCCCTATATTTTTTGTAGTCCTGCTATAGTCTCATAAGAATTCTGATCTCTGGATGGCTGTTGGGGAGAAGAGTGCCAGTAGTTACAGCACTGCCAGAATAGCAGGATGTTAGCCAATTCACTTTTTCTCTTCCTCTATGCTCCTTGAATTTCAGAGCCTGATTGAAATACTCTTGATTACAGACTACCCATAGAAACCAGGTAACTGTGTAGTGATCTGGGAGACACATGAAGTACAGCCTCACAGTATCTAAAATATATTATGTGGTCATAAAGTAAGTGAAGAGGGGCTTCACTTTTATGTGATCATAAAGTAAGTGAAGTTAATTTCCTGTGATCCTAGAGAGGCATTTGTATGTAAAAGATCATACATGAGTGGTACAGAGTCTAATTCTGTCCCCTAGGCTGGACTTGCAGGGAGTTTCACACATTCATCTGCCTTTCCTTCAGAGGAAGGAGGCAAGAGTGTGGTGAAACTTACTGCTGCTGAATGTTAAACAGGCTGTTGTATTGATAAGTACAAACCCTTGAACTACAAAAGGGAAAAAACACTCAAGTTGTTTCTCATCTGACTACCTCAGTTCTAGCAATCTAAAAGTAAATTAAGCATACTATAGATAATAATTTGCCACAAAGTGCTGTTTCTCAGAGTATGCTTTGGCTTTCTGAGAGCAGGTGCTATTCTGCAGCAGTCACTTGCAGTTCAATAGATATTTATGTGCTTCCTTCTTCCATGCTGTAGGTTGCCAACTACGGAATGGGAGGGCAGTATGAGCCACACTTTGATTTTTCTAGGGTAAGATCACACTTGCAATTATTTCCTAGTGGGGTGGGGAGGAGGGAACAGTTTGGTCTGAGAGAACTTTTTAAAGTGTTTTCTGTTAGAGCATTTAATATGAAGGCATGGGTGGATTATGAATTCTGAAAAGCCTTTGCATGGCCTTCTCTGATGCTGAAAGTTCAAGAGAATAATTAACAAATTTCCCTGCTTAGCTTTGAGACTTTTGATTCCTTGCAGAGACACTTAAGTCATGCAGCACTTGAGTGTGCTCTTTCCATTGTTTATTTGTAAACTGAGGGCTGCAAGCCCTGGGTGATGAGTCTCCCTTGTTCCATTAGGCTTCTGAGTGCAGTGATGTTGTCCAAACCCTGCTTTGTGGGGTACTTTAAAGCATTTTGCAGAGCTGATATCCTTCCACCTTCCTCCAGAAAAGTAAACATTATGGAAATCCTCATGGGTTTTACAGCCCTGCTGGCAGACACCTGAGAGTGGCTGAAGCACTGGGGTCTGAAAAGGGTTTCCTGGGTTGGATTTGAGGGAAGTGCTCCAGCAGAGGGGAGTGTGCAGGTGATGGTGCTGGTTCTTCATGAGGCACTAGAGGGCTCTGCCTGGCAAAAACAGCTCTGGTTTCCTGTGGGAGAAAAGAAGAGCAGGTTCTTAATAATGACCCTAAACAAGTTCATGGACGTGCTAAGGATACTGAAGAGCTATGGTGACTGGTAACTTCAAATATAATATCCATGTGATGCCTTGGTTTCTGTGGTATTTCAGTGGGGTCTGGCATGATTCAGATTGCCCCAGTGGTTTTGCCTGGTTGGAGGGATTGCTGCAGCCAGAGCACACAACCCAATGACTGAGTGCAGAATTGAAGCCACCCAACTTAGCACTGTTTAAAAAATTAAAAAATTCCAAGTTTCAACACTATGGAAGCTTGTAGTCATTAGCTTTGGCCCATTCTGAGAATTTTCTTCTTAACTTCAAGTCTGCTTAGTTTCCTGAATTGAGCTAATGCTCCTAAATTCTCTTCAAAGCCTTTGAACTCAAGGACCTCAGGCATCAAATTGGCCTCTGTGGACTTTACTTTTGGCTTAGGAGCTGGAGCAGAGCTCCACTTGGAGCATAACCTTGGCTGCAGTTGTCAGCTGAGGCAAGGCAGTTGCAGAGTTGCCACAGTTTTGGTCTGGCCCTGGACTCTGTGACTCTGTGAATCACAGACTTTGTGTTGAAATAGAGGTGCTGCTGTGTCTCCCCAGCTTCTTATCAGCCTTAAAGCTTTTTGTTCTCTTGCAGTTCTCAAATAGAGGCACTTCAGTAGCTGCCTATTACAACTTGGAGATTTTATTGGTTTTTCAAGTTAGATTTTTGCTTTTGAAGTTCAGAAATTCATGGTTGGACCTGGGTTTCACAGCAGTGGCAGTAACCAGGGAATTCCCTGTAACTCAGTGTTCTTATGTTGACCTTTTTGGATTGGATTTGCGTATGCAAGTGTTGGGATTTCTATGAACACATTTCGGGAAAGATGTTTATTAAAACATGCTTCAAGCAGATTGAGCTACAACATCCATAGCAACCATGGTTGCTGTGGTTTTCCATGCTGGTTGTGTTTTTCAGTACTGATTTATTGTGTTCTTTAAATGTTGCTTTTGTGTGTAAAAATACACCTTGATGTCTCCTGACTGGAATGACTTCCTGACTATTAGCAATGTAAATAAATTTCTAATTTCATTTTTTTGAAGGTGCTGAAAGACACTGGTATTCTAGATGTTCTTTTTGCTTCTACACTGGCACCAGTGTGATCTCAACTTCAACAAATAGAACTCAATATTTTTTACAGACTAAAGAAATTTGATCTTTTTGATGTGGTCTTTAGTCCTAGACAGGCAACCACCTGAAACTACCCTATAGTTTCATCTGCTGTCAAAACATGCATTTGTTCTTCTCATGACAGTATTTCTTTGAGTTGGTACATTTACAAGAATGTGTTATCTAAAGCCTATTTAAGATTAGTTCTTTATAATCACGTCACTTGTTGACTTTGGATTAGTGCCCAGAACAATAATGGCCTGTTGTTGACCTTACTTGGATAAAATCTGTGCACAGGCCCTGAAAATATTGCTTCTATTCTCCCTTCAGAATTATTCAGTGCAACTTCTTCTTGTTGCATACAAGTGCTCTGTGCTTGCAGCTGTGCACCCTAGCTGCAACTTGTGATGGCTTTAATGTTGCCCTGTATCAGTTGTCCCCTTTCTATTCCAACTCTTGATACTGGGCTTGAGGATCTCTGCAGAGCTGCACATATGTATGTAGCTCTGGTGAGAGTCTGCTTGGAACCTGGGTTAAAGTTGTTGTCTGTTGCAGCGACCCTTTGACAGCACACTCAAATCGGAAGGAAATAGGCTAGCGACGTTTCTTAACTATGTAAGTATCTCTGTCTGTCTACTGTCTGGGAGCTCAAAATTTGCAGTTACTTTCATTTAATTTTATAGAAAGATGAGCCAGATGCTTTCAAGCGGTTAGGGACTGGAAATCGTGTGGCTACTTTTTTAAACTATGTAAGTATGATGATTTTTTTATGCATTGAGTGTAGCTTTAGCAGCGTCTTTTTATGGCTTGTGCACTTGGTTATTTGAAGAGATTCCCTGGCATTTGGCCAGGAAATTATTCTTGCATCAGGTGCTGTCCTGTCTGGATTGATAGAATTTTGGTGGTATTTAACCTCAGAGCAGAAAACTTGAATATAGGACTAATCTTCTCCTTTTGGCCACTCTGCTATGGAATCTTTTACTTCATTGGGTTCCATGGAGAGAGAGGAGGATTTGGCTTATTTCTCAAAGGGAGATACTTGGAGTACTCATGTGTTATGCTGTTGGAGAACTTTACTATAGCCACTTAATGTTTGACAATCGTATTTTTCCACCACCATTTGACAGCATTTGATGTTGTGGTCTGTCAGCTGCTTCCTCCACTGTGTGGCAAAGCCAGAGGTGCTCAGTTGCTCAGCACAGCAGCTGTTTCAATAAATGGGAGGAGGCAAAGCTGATAAACTTGGTGCAACTGGGTTACAAGTGCAGATTTGAAAGCTTCATTAGTTGCATGCATTATACAGCCCACAGACCGTGTACACTGGGTCCTAAACATAGCTGCCATTGGGAATAATGGCCTTGTTTTCACAGTAGTCTCTGACACTATTTTATCTATCAACCTATATTCACTATATCTTTAGGATCACTTAATCTTCTGTGTTTACGATTTGAGTGATATAACTTAAATATTTTGTCACTGAATTTTAAGTTTGATGGCTGACATTGTATTTTGAGAGTGGAATGCAACTCAAAACAGAACCAGAAATACTTTCAACTTGAAATGAAGGGGAGAGAGATAATCTTAAAAACAAGAATTGGACTAAGATGAGTAGCTGTGAAATATTCTGCTGCAAAGAGATTTTAATTTTAAATTGAGTCAATCTTTATGTTGTTTGCTTCTCAGAATTTTGGATGAACTTTGATTTAGAAGGAACAATACGCCTCTTCTCTGCTAGTTGTATGTGGTCAAAGGCAATTTGCCCTTGTTTGTCCCATGTAGAACACATATCATTCATATACCAACATCCTTACTAAAAAGAGTGATTGTGTAGCTAAGACACATAGGTATTTATTTGCAAGGCTGCATGCACACACTTTCTGGTTGGAAGAGGCAAAAACCTGTGCACCTGTGGCATCTGATGCCCTTTTATTGTACCAAGCAGGGTGACAACAGGTAATAATATCTGCTTTAAACAGAAATCCAAGGTACAATGGGGATTGTGGGGACTTGGGAAGTGCATTAATAGTAGTTTTTAAATTTGGTTGGAGCTGGATCTGACTAATTTGTTTCTTTTAATTAGAATTCGATCCAAAACTTATTGAATTCAGTGGAAAGACATTCTATTTTTGATGGGAGTGTTTCCAGGAACTTCGGTGGATTTTGAGTCAAGTCTAGAATTTACAATAAATCAATTGTTACTGATAAATTCAATAGTGTTAAATTCATTCCAGTGTAGAAAGGCAAAGCATGAAGGTACATGGTTTTGTTTAGAGTCACATAGCTGTAGCTGTTGAAGCTTGAGCTGCCTAAAGCACTTGAAATTGCATAAGAGTGCTGGAGAACAGCATAGAAACTGCAAAAAGAGAAGCTTTCTAATTGTGTAATTTTTTAAATGGTTGACCAAGATGCATAAACTAAATTATGAAAATTACTTCCAAATGCATGGTTTCAATTTATGAGGAAATATGTGGTTTAACAGACACTTATTTTCCTAATCGGATCATAAAGTGGAATGAAATTGTTGAAACCAGCTTACTCTGAAGTCCTCTCTCCTGATCTAGAGTATTAACCTAACATTACAGATACATCACTGGCTATTTGAAGTAGAGCATACATAATCTAGGCAATATATACCTAGATATACATAGGCAATATATACCTAGATATACATAGGCAATATATACCTAGATATACATAATCTGAACAAAAGCCTTCAGCTGAAATAAAATCCTTCAACAGCAGGTACTGCTTCTTCTGCAGTTTGTGCTGGTTGAAGTGCACCCTCCTCATCAGTGCCACTTCTAGAAGTGCAAGTGGAAATTTCAGGTCTTGTGACACTTTAGCTTGTGGGACTGTATAAAAAGCCTTATAAATGTACAGTTTGTGGACTTTGTTTTCTCAGATGAGTGATGTAGAAGCTGGAGGAGCTACAGTTTTCCCAGATTTTGGGGCAGCAATATGGCCCAAGAAGGTAAAGTCTGTTTTTGTGTTTGGGTTTATTCCTTCTCTCTCCACTTACTGTCTCTCCCCTCAGCACAGTCTGTGTAAAAGTCAGCTGATGTGACAAGTGCACTTCATTGCACCCATAGTGGTCTTGCAGACTAAAGGACATCTCCCTTTGTTGGTAATGTACCAACAAGTGAGCAGTTTCTCTGTACGACTGTTTTTAACAAAGTGAACTTATGTTTAGTAGAATTCCTCTGTGCTCTGAACATAGCTGAGCTAGAACAGGACTAAGAGTTTTTCATGTGCTGTCGATGGTGACCTGTTAAAGTGCTTTCCAGCTGCCTATAGCTGAATCCATATGCATCCCTCTCCCCTTTCTGTAACCTAGTTATGATACTGTAACTATGTTCTGACTAATCCAGATCTGATCTCACTTTTCAGGGAACAGCAGTGTTTTGGTACAATCTCTACAGAAGTGGTGAGGGGGATTATAGAACAAGACATGCAGCTTGTCCAGTACTAGTAGGGTGTAAATGGGGTAAGTAATACTTGTTTAGGAACAAAGCCTGAAGGAAGGCTCATGTATGTAAAGATGGGGTTATACTGACCTCTTATTAAATAAGCTGGGTGTTGCCCTTTCAACTACTGGAGTAATTTGGCCATAATGAAGTTTCCTGCTGTTGATCTCATGAAACATTAAGCAGCTTTATTGTTCAGCTATAGCTTTTCTAGTGAGTTCTTTTGTCAGTGGCAGCACAAAGTATAAGACTGTCACTAGATTTGTGTAATGTATCAGCATCAGAAGGACTTGAATTATCACTTGGCTAGAATCAGGTCTATTCCTACCAAGATATGTCCATAGTTCTAGCTACAAAAGGATGAGATCTCCTTGTAAGGCAGGTGGGAGTGTCTGGGCATTAGGAATTTCTGCTTACTGCTGAAAGCTTCTCAAGCTTCATGTCATGTATTTGCATACCTATATCCCCTAGTCTTCAAGGTGTTGCCCTGTGCCAGTGCATGCTGACTGTCAGTGATACCAGAATACACTGCTCTGTTGTTAGTGTTTGGCTCCAGAACTGTGGATTGGGGAAAACCTTTTCTTCCCCAGCCTTTTGTATCCTTCTACGTATTTTCCCTTGAGTGAGTAAAGAAGTATAAGCGTGGATCCCCAAACTGAGAGATTTTACTGAAAGTATCCATCCAGGTTGTGATGATACTCACACTGGGTACATGGTAATAACTAATTCCAGTTCCCTGTTTCCACAGTTTCAAACAAATGGTTTCATGAAAGAGGAAATGAATTCTTAAGACCTTGTGGGAGAACAGAGGTTGAGTGAATTCCAGCCTGCTGCAAATCTTTGTTTCTGTCTCCTTTCTGCTGTTGTTTGTTCCAGTTCATTTCTAAGAAATGATTCATCTTTTTCTCCAAGAGTCCTGGCACTTTACAACAAAAGAACAATAAAATAAATGATAATGTACACATGCTTGTGTTTTAGTTCCAGTTACTTCCACATTTCCCCTGCCTTCCTCCCCACAGTCTCCCTCTGTAGTAGTGGTGCAAACAGTGCTGTGAGCAATTCTGTTTGTTTGGGTGCTTGGTCTTGTTCTTTTGTACCTCAGAAGATGTAGATGTTAAATATTTCTTTGAACCAAAGTTGATTTTTTAAAAAGTTTTATGTTCATGTTGATTTTATTGTATTTCTATGGATCCCAAATTTTAAAGCAAAAAATAAATGTTTTTTCCATCAAGTGATTCTCTATTTGGAGTCCTTGATTGGTGCATCAGTGTTTGGTTTTAGGGAACAGTGGGCCTATGAAAATCATTAGTATGTTTTGCAAGGAAATCTTAATCTACTTTTGTAGACTGGAGGAGGGTTTTGTCATGCCCTTCATACAGGCTGGGAATAATCCTTCCCTATGATTCTTCTTTGCACTTTTGCTCTGTTGATACGTATTGATCCCAAGCCAACACATGGAGGACTGAAAGGAAGTCCTATTTTTTATTTATTTATGAAAAAATTTATTGCTAAAAAAAAGCAAAAGTTATGGAGAAACAGGCAAATGTTTCAGAAATGTAGAACTTGGTTGTTGTGGGCTGTTGTACGAATGTGTTGCTGTGCAGGTGACTTGACTTTGGATCTGTCCCTGGCTGTGTGTGGTTTGGGCCTGACTTCATGGATGACTGCAGGTGAACTGAAAGCCAGAACTGGTAATGGTTGTCCAACTATGAGCTAGTGCTTAAAGACATGCTTAGGCAGCAGTTAATGTACCAATGCATGGAACTGGCTTGAGAAAATGAAAGAAACTTCAGTTGCACTGAAACATCCACTTGCAGTCAGGGTTGTCATGTGACCAAGGCTGGTTTGCTTTGTGCTTCTGCATTGCCCTGTGTTGTGCAAAGGCTGAGTGAGGTAAGGCTTACAACAGGTGTTGGGTAGGGTTAGAGGCAATTCCCTTGCTGTGCTCTTAGGAGAGACCCATGGAATGGAAGATTTCGACATGTTAGATAAAATAAATGTCATCAATTTATTCCATCCAGTATTAAGACAATGTGGCTCAGCAATGCATCTTCATGTGCTCTTGCATTTTATATGCGAAGAACTGAAGACTTTGAGCATTAATGCTTCATTTAGATGCAGCATTCACCTGTACTTGCTAAAGCTTTGATTTTTTTTTTTTTTTGTTAAACATGTACAACAGATTGAAGAGAGAGCCCTTGCATTGTCCAGGCTTAGACCTGCTCAGGAAGAGTTGTTAATAATACTGAAATGAGAATCTAGACTTGTAACTAAGCTTCGTGTGAATACTTACAGCAGGTAGCTATAGAAACTGCAATATTTTTCTCCTAAAAGTTTTGAAGACTCAGCACAGCAGAGCTCAATAGCTGCACTCTAATCTCCCAGGGCCCTCCTTTGCTTGCCATGTATTTTGTGGTTGCTGGCTGGCTGTTCAGAATATCTCATTGTTGACCTCCAGTTTTCTGACTAAAATCTTTCAGCATAACATAAACTTGGGAAATCAGGAGTTTTGCTTTTGTTACCAAGTATTCAACATATGACAGTCTTGCAGATGTGAAGAAGTGAGGGCGAGCCAAAGCCACATTCTCTGGTTGAAACATTGGGTTTCAGGGAAAGGAAGAAGAACCTACTTAGATTTTGTCAACGTGGTATGTTGGCCGATAAAGTTCATAACTGAACTCTGGCCAAAAACTGCACATCTCACTTCTGAAATAGTATAGTTGGCTGGGAAATACCATTGTTAACTGTATGTTATCATACTGAACTTCCAAAGATAATTTTACTTGCTTGTTTTCTCTGGGAAAAATCCTATTCGGTCTTCTCAGTTGTCTTTGACCTTACTCCCATCTACTCCCAAAGTAGGAGGTGATGAGTGTGGATGTAGAACTGCTTGAATGCCAAGCTGCTTTTGGTGCTGTGTGCAGTATTTGCTTACTGCTAATCTGATCTGAAGAGTAATAGATAATAAATATAATAATTTGAGAGAAAAGAGCATATGTAGCTTGTGAGATTCAGTAACTTCCCAAGCTTATTTGTGTAGTCTGTCGCATTATAATCCCTCTTCTGTCTGCTATCATTGTAGAAGATGAATAGAATATGACAGTTAGCCTAAATTTAAGCCTAGGGGATAGTTCTTGGACCTAAAACAAAGAAGTTTCAAATGCTGGAGCAAATCAGCCTTTCTGCATCTAGGCACATGGAATTCCTGTCAGTTGTTACTGGTAAGGGCATTACTTACGTCTTGTTGAGACTGAAATGGCTTTTTTCCTGCCATCATGTATGTTCTTCCTTATTTCACAGGGTTTAAGTACTTAGCACAGACACTGCAGATGCTGACTTTGGACCAGTGGCAACCAGTCACCTTGGAAGTGCTTTGGACCTTTTCTGGCCACATCTGGTGGAACTAGCTGGAGATGAGGTCTTCAAGGTGCTGCCCTGTATGACAGATACTAGTGAAGGCAGACACAATGTGAGCTCTTATGGAAAGGTGGTTTTTTATCTTGCGTAGCTTTTGTAAGTCATAGCAAGAACAACCACCCCCAGCCCATATCAGTAGTCCACATCCTGGCCTGAATGCTAGTTAGGTGGATATATACTGTGTCCATGAGCAGTTGTGCAGCCAACTGGGTCCCAATCCAGCTGGGTTGGGAAATCACCCAAAATATTCATGTTCAGCTGAACATACTCAGTGAAGTGCTTATTTATTTGAATGCATCAGAAATTACTTCTTTCCTGTTACAGTAGAACAGCATGTGAAAATCATCTTAGATTCTTCAACCTCATCACCTTAGTTGGAAAAACTGGCATACAAGCTAAAATGTGTATTGGGAGTAGTGAAAGGGTCTGGCTGGGATGGAAATGGGAGGCTATGCAAGCCCTGGCAGAGAGCAGTTGAGATACTCTGCTTAGAGGGGGACAATATGGTACACAAGTCAGTTCTGTACCTTGGCTCAGCTATGGACTGCCTAATGCAGGAAGAAGGGTTCCTTTTTCAGTGATAATAAGCTGTATTTGAGATGAGGGTGATGCATGTGTGTGTGTAAAAGGCAGCCTAGGATGTAGCTGACTTCCAAGCCTCTTTTTTCAGTTCTTCCTGCACCCTGAGATGGTGCTGGGGTGGCTCAGCACAGCAGGTGGTATGTCATTAAAGCCAGGCAGTTCAAGCCCAAATTAACCTCTGCTTGGAAAGGATTTCCCCAAAGATAGACTTCGTTTGCAAAGCCCTGGGAGAGCTGCCTCCCAAGTATTCTCCAGCTTTCAGAGCTTGGCTCGAGCATGCACATCAGGATGTTTCTTCTGAAATTCCTGATGAGGCCTTGAGAGAATGTCAAGGATAAAACCAAACTGCTCACTTGATATTAGGATCAGCTGGGTCAAAACTCACTACACAGATGAAGAATTATTTTCCCTTTAAATCTGTTTTTTCTGTCACGCTCTAAGGCCTCTCAACTGTTTCAGCAACACGTAGGGAAACTGGGGTCATGGTGCCCTGAGCTCACCTGGCAGCACCTTGCTGTGTGTGGGCATGTCTAAACAGAGTGTGACCCAGCATGCTCTTTGCTGGGGGAAAGGAGACAAAGGAGCATGGCTGCAGTTTGAGTTTGCAGCTGCTGGGGCAGGTAGGCAGTAGCAGCTGCAGGGATGTGATGTGTAGGTGAGCAGCCCCATGGCTGCAGCTTATGGCTCAGGTTAAACTCCTCCCCACAGTGTGTTCTGGTGTGGATCTTTGTGCAGCCCACTTTCCAAAAGCAGCTGTGTAGCTGCTGTTTGCTGGCCAAGGAGAGTATGAGTGAAACTGGCAGTATGTTGTTTTGGGCTAGAAATACACTTTATCAGGTGCTTTGCATCGAGACTTGGGTTGGAAACAGCAGACTTCATGTCCTGATTCAAAGGACAGGTGTCTGCCAAGGAAGGCAGGAAGCTCCCTTGGAATGGAAAATATTACCCCCTTCCCTCCAAATTATTATAACTTTGAAATTACGGGGCTTTCAGGCAAAGATATGGGAAAAGGAAAAACAGTTCTTTACTGGTGTGTATATGTATAACAAGGCAAGCAAACTACAACAACAGCAGCAACGAGAAACAAAACCAGAAAGCCACCAACAGCCTTCTCTCGCTGTCACGCCTTTCCCCGTTTGGTGTAGTTCTGGTCACCGCCGGCAGGGGCGCTGTTGGCTCCCGGCCGGGCAGGGCAGGTGCGATGAGTCCCCCGTGCCTGCAGGGGACGCTGTGGCACGAGCGTGGCCACATCTCTGCATGAGGGTAATGGCGGGCGAGGGGGAGAGAGGGAAAAGGGGCTTCTTTTACAAACCCCCAGAGGCAGCTGGGCCCGGTGCCCCTCTGGATGGCGAAATGGGCAGCAGCAGGAACCTCGGAGCAGTTGCTGAAATAGCAGAGGTGAGCAGACCCCGGAGTGGCAAACAAAATTGCCATTGTAGGAACTGCTGGGGTCAGGTGGTCATGGGATATCTGGATAAAGTGTAGTGAAAAACCTGAAGTCGTGGCAGAAGACAGTGGGACTGTGCAGCAGCAGCCGGGCTCCAGCAAGCAGCTGGGAGAGGCTCCCTCAGAGGTTCTCAGGGCCCCAGGTTTTCCTCAGGAGCACCCCAGTAGATGGCGAGGGTCCTTTTCCAGTGAAGTTGGGCATTGATAAGGTTCCAGTTCAACAGCTGCTGTTACAAGCAAAGGCTCACCCACGGTAGGAGAAGCAGTGAGAGGACAAAATCTCTGCTGTGAATCCTCTCAGCAGCAGCAGCCGGTCACCAAACCTCAGTTCGTCACTCGCCAGCCGACATCTCATGGTATCTCTGCCCTTCCCAAGAGAAAACCCCTCAGCAAAGAGAGTAACCAGCTGGACCCTTCCCTCTCCTCTTCTCCGATACATCCAGACACATCCTTTGTTCTCTTAAGAATCGGTTGTTATCATTTCTTAGGTAACAAATGAGAGAAAATACATTGAGAGAAAGAAAAAAAAGGAAAAAATTCTAACCTCCAATATCTGAGTGTGCCTCAGGTTAGCCACAGGTGTTTTCTACTTATTGTTTCTTGAGAAGTATTTATTAAATGATCCTGTTTTTCCCTGAAAAGGGCAGAGTTCTTCCCCTTTCCTCATGCTGTGATAAGGGATAGGCTATGGGAGCAGCAGTGCCTCTGACTTTGCTTACCCTTGGAACATCCTTGTACTTCTACTTCCTGGTGTTTCAACTCTCAAATGATGATGAGGAGAAGGTAAGTTTCTTTTATTGAAAACAGGATAGCTCGGTCTAGGCAGGGTCATCTCTGACCACAGCCTTGAATGTGGTTTCTCCTCAATACTCTCAGATTCAGGCCCTCACCTGCAAAGCAGGGGCTGGACTTAAGGATGCCTTTTTTGCCTCATGCTCCAGTCTGGAGGTGGGAGCCCTGCAACTTCTGAAACTTTACAATGATGTAAAATTCTATGGAAGTGAGCTGGGTGAACACTGGCATCCCCTTGTGTAGTTGCTGGTTGTTTAGGACATTGGACACTTCGTCGTTCCTTATAGCTGCAGAAGATACTGGTGTCAGTGTCCATATCTGCAAAGATGATGGAAAATTGATGTATTCAGGCCTGATGAACTTTGTAAATTTTCTCTGCGTGTCTGGGCTGGGGTGGAGTGACTCACCTGCCAAGGTACAGCAATCCTGTGATCACATCCATTTGTACATCTGGACAAAGTCTCCAAGTGATTCATCACCTGGAAGAGGAGCTGGCTGATCCCATCTTGTGCAGAAGATGAGTTGGGTCCATGGGGCTGTTCCTCTGGCCCTGGAGCAGATGTGTGTGATTTAGTCTGAGAGTGGGAGCTGCAGTTATCTGTGAGCATTACCCACCTGCACTCCAGGTGTGCCCCAGCCCCAGTGGCGTCACTGAGCCCTCTGTGAAAGGTGCAGCCACTGCTGCTGCGCCATAGCCAGGCTGCCTGTGAGAGCTCACTTCCTCCTGCTACAGTATGATTTTGTTTGTTTCTGCACTGATTTTCTCTACTTTGAATAGGTGCAGGCAAGTGAAATGTTTCTGACTCAATGAGGTGTGGGAATCTGAACCTTAATGCCATCCGTGGCCTTAGGCTGTCAGTTCCTAACAAGTGTTCTCAGCTCTCACTTTGCCCCACATATACATTGTTGTGGGAGAAATGCTGTAAAATATGTCACTCACCCATGCCTGCAGGATAGAGGCACTTGCTGGCTGTGCTGTCCCCAGCCTGCAGGATGTCACCTTGTTACTGTGGACCCAAGTCTGGCTCTTGTGGGTGTGAGAGATGAGGTAACATTTTGCTGCAGACAAAAGGTTATTAGGTAAGAGAATGAAAGTTGTTGGTTCTATGTGTTTTTATGTATGGTTTGCATTTGTTGGGTGTTGCTGTGAGCAGGGAGAGGGGCCGGGTTGAAGACTTAACCAAAAGGAAGTAGGATGAGAGGGGAGGGGACAGAAAAGTAGGAGAGAATGTAAGTTCCTGAGTACCCCAGCAATGGGAAAGGGGACAGGGACCGCCCTGGCTGCGAAAGGGTACATTTTGGTGCAGGTTGTGTGTGCTCGGCTCTCGGGGGGGAGGGAGGTACGCAGCTGGCTCAGCTGAAGCGTAATAAATAATTTTCTTTTGCTTCGACGACTTTGTCCCCGTTTAAGTTGTATCCAAAGGTTAGTTTGTTGCTAACACTGGTGGCCTTCTTTACCCTGTGTGGGCTTGATGTGTATCCAGCATGGCTTTCTCTAGCTCCTCTAGCAGCTAGGAACACATGCTCTTGTTCTGGACGTGCTGGTTATGGTTGGATCCCACCTTCTGTTGCAGCTCAGCCTCTCACAGGGGTTGCTCCAACTCAACTTAGAAGGAGGGAGCTTTTTCAAATTAGCAAAGAGTCCGATGTAATTAAGCTCTTATTCAGGTAATTTTATCCCTTCCAAAATAAATGAGAGAAACCTCTTAGCAAGCACATTGGCCAGCTGAGGCTCTGCTCACCGACCAACCTCCCCTAATGACGCTTCATACAGAGAGAACCAGCTGGGTACAGTAGCCTGGTTGGACACATTGAAGCAAGAAAGAGTTTGTATATCACATCGTTCATTTAAAAGAAACTATTTCTGCAGTGATATGTTGCCTAGAAATTCAGACTGCAAACTCAGATTTGTACCTGAGTAAGACAAACATCTGAATTGTTACACGCTCCCAGCTTTGACTCTTCATTCCCACAAGAGCTTCCCTATGACTGCACTGCCCATGACAGAAGAGCACTGACAAAAAAGCACTTTGAGTCAGAAGCTTTGCACAGGCTGCATTGCTGTGGTTTCCATCTCTGTGCTTTGCTCTGAGTAAATGATAGCTTGGATTTTCAACACAATTTGCCTGGGTTTACTCACAGGAAAGAGGAGATGGTAAGCTGCAGTTGGTCTTGAAGCAGTACAGAGGAGACATTTATAGAACTTTGAGTGCATTTTAAGGTGGAAAGGGAGCAGCCATGGATTGCTTCCTCAGAAAGCAGAACCCCATCTTGTGGCACCAAGTGACATTTCAGCAGCAATGTGTCTAAGGTCCTTAAACTGCTGAGGACTGACCAGAATCCTACGACAGCACTCCCAGGAACGGAATCAGAGCTAATGGAAGCTTTTGCATGAGTTCAAAGTAATATTCCCATCCTTATTAGCTATGATTTGTCCCCAGTGCCCCAAGCAGCCAAAGCAAGCAAAGGTATAAAGGAGAATCACCCCTCTGAGTCCTAGACCTTTGTTTCTGCAAATGATTTAATGATGAATTGTCATTTTAAAGTTATATCTGGGATACCACAAATTTAAAGCTCCATATAGATCAGAAGTTTCTTACTAAGCCTTGTGCAATCAGTGCCTTGTTCTGACACTTGACATTTATTTCTGCCAAGGTGCTGCTCTGGTTGCACTTTGTCTTTCAGAAATAGCAGTTCTGAGTTCAGGAAGTCTGAAGTGTGTCTTTTACCGAGCTGGAAAATTGGGTTTTACAAACCTGAGTCTGGAGCAGGCCAGGATGTTCTCAGGAGTACTCCTCTGCCTCATCTCTTCTGGGTATTTTAGCCAAGATTCAACTGCCTCTTCCAGCACTGCCATGCTCCTGCCATTCTGGTGGGATGCTGCCAGATGGGGTTTGTCTCACCCAGTGCCAGGTACCTCTTTAGGGAGGAGGAAGGGTGCAGGCATTGATGGAACACCAAATAGCTTGGAAAATACCCTTCCCTCCATTAGACCAGAAAAGGCACAATCAGGCTGGGGTGAACAAGTGCACATTGGTCCACCTAACTGTGAACAAACTCTTTCCTCACTTTTCATGGCTGTTCTGTGGCACCTATCTGGTTTCTACTGAACCAGCATAAAAATTACTTTAAGAGCTGAGAGCAGATAAAACAGACCAGGAAGATTTTTGTCTGTAAGAATTCTTGCCTAAAGGCAGCGTAACTTGGATGTTGCTGCACGAAGAAACCACCATCACGCGCTAAATGTTCTCTTAGTAATGCCCCAGTACAGCTCTGGGGCTTGATATAGGCACCTGCATCTTCTACCCCATCAGTTACAAGTTGCACATCTCAGCACTTCTCAGTGTCAAGATCCAAGTGTGTGGAGCAAGTTGAGCAAGTGAGGTGATTGGGGGTTGGATAACACCCACTGAGCCTGGCAGGGCTGAGCAGCTACACCTCATGGTTCAGGAGGGGCTTATCCTGTGAAGACCCCCAGAGCTGCTCCAGCAGCACCGTGCTATTTCTGCTTTTCTTCTAAATATTTCTCAGGTTAAATCTCTTATGTGTCCTAGACCACAGAGATGGCCAAGAAATCCCTTTCTCAAAGAAAGGATTTACCCAGACACGCTTGTGTTATCAGAAAAACTTCCTGAGCTATTAATACATAACAGTCCCTGTTAGCTGGACACTTGACCTATCTAAATTCTGTTTGTAAAGTTACAATGAGTTTGCAGTTCAGGTTTAACCCTATGGGAAATAGTAACTTGGAAATTTCTCTAAGACAGCACTGTTGAACATTTCTCTTTGAGCAGGCTTGAACACAGCTGGCTCTGAAGCCACCCTTGAGGTGTCCCCTGCTTGTCCTCTGTATGTGCCACCAGCTTGTGCTCAGGCTGCCACGTAGCTGCAAGCATGGCTCAAGAACTGTGCAGGGAACTGTGAGACTGATCCTGAACAGCTGGGCCAGCTGCTGGCCAGAGTGACAGGATAGTGTGAGAAGGAGCATTTGGAGCTTGGGAAGGAGAAAGTAATGGAATCATTCAGCTGGAAGGGACCTGCAGCAATCATCTAGTCCAACTGCTTGGCCACTCCAGGACTGAATTGTTTTCTAGAAACCAACTTTCCTTTATTAAAAGCATTTTCATTAAAAAACAAACAAACAAAGCCAAGAAACCAAAGAACAATTTAAAAATGCCACGTGTTACTAAAACAAACTCCTTTTTAATAAAATGCTGAATTCTCACCTGTGATTGATGCTTATCCCTTAAGTGCCTTTGAGTGCTTGGCAGTGGGAGCAGCAGCCAACTTGTTGTGGTGGCCCCAAGCCACAGCTGGCTGAAAGAATAAAGTGATTGTTGTGGATTCCAAAACTGAAAAAAGTTATTTTCCACAAAACAAGCAGTAATATCAAATAGTTGTTCTCAGCCTACACAGTAAATTTATGCAATACCCTTTGGAGAGGGGCAGGAGAAACAAGTGACATTATTTCCGTGGCTTGTTACCTAGAGTAAATACAGGATATTTACACTTCCAGAAGGTTTTATAACTCATAGTAAGGATTCCTTGAGCTGAAGAGTTTGTGAGTGGGATCTGAGGCACCTTGCAGTGGAAGCACACCTGGGCCCTCTATTATTCAGCACATCAAAGCAAGGCAGAGTGCAGCCTAAGGAGTCTAACTTGTTTGAGAGCACTGCTCATCTGCCCTGTGAGCCCTGTGGTTAACTTGGTTTTTTACCGACAAAACAATTTTTAACCCTTCTGACAAAAGTAATAATTCAGAGGCAAAGTAGTGTGGTGCAAAGGGACAGTGGATGATGAAGGAGCTTTCTGCAGGGCTGACAGAGGAAGCTCTGCTCTTCTCCAAGAGCTTAGTCCTTTCCCAGTCCTGCTGTTTGCTGCAGGCTCGAAGTTCTGTTTCTAAGCCGGGCCAGGGTTTACACATAAAAACTAATATTTCATTAAAATGGGGTGGAAATTAAAATGGAATTTTACTGTTAAGAGCTACTGTTTTGTTAACACAACAGAGATCTGCACCAGGTGTGAAACAGCACCTGTACAAACTGCTGGGAACCAACCTTGATGCTTGGTAAAGCTTGGCCTGAATGGTGATGGTCTTTTAAGGGAGAACAGCTGTGCAGCTTCTGCAAGTGTCAGTCGTGGGCAAAGCTCTCCACTCGACCATCACCTCCAGGTGGGAACTACCTGCTATGGGCATTGTTAAATTAATGAGCTAGAGCTTAAAGTTGCAAATACATAATGTTGGCTCTGGGGCTACTGGTTAGTGTTCAGCATTGCCTTTTCACTTAACTGAAGAGGTACTGCTGCAACTGGAAAGCCATATTGGCAGAAGAGCTGCTTGATAGGGATGTATTATCTAGAACTGCAAGGCTCAGTGATTAACAACTGGATAAAGGATGTTTCGGATGATTGATTTGAATCCTAGTGAGATCACAAAATGAGAAGCTCATTTGAGCTCCGGGAAATCATGTTATACTTTCTGCTCAATTACTAGTCTTCAGACTAGACCAGACACTGTGGGCCTGAGCCTGCCCTGCATGCACAGCCTGGCAGAGGATGGGAACCAGGTGGACACTGCAGCGAGATCTCCTGCTCTCAGCTGTGTGGTTTGGGGATATAGAGTACCTCATCCAGGGCTATCCATCCCCAACCTTCCAGAAGCACTCCATTCATATAAAAAATTGAAGTAAGCTGATTTTAATTTTGCTTTATATGCTGTTGGGGAATGAATTCTGGATGGAGCAGGAAGTGGGGGTGCAGGGATGACCACTGCCTGTGCTCAGCTCCTACCGCATCAACCACAGCCTTATCTCACCCCTCCATCTCAGAGAGGGAGGTCTCGGTCTATCATCTTTCTGTTTTATTTTCTACCTTCCTTTATAACTTTTCTAAAGCTAAAATGCCTTTTAAACCTCTTTCATTACATGCTGTCAATGATCACAGGTGACTCTGTTCTGAGTAGCACCTTGACAAGAAAAAAGAAGCAATAAGGTAAGCTTATTCCTATGGTGTACTTTGGAAATTACCAGATACATCCAGTAGCCTTCTGGCCATCAGAAAAACAAATTGCACCTCTGACTCTAGCTGTTGTATTTTTTCCACAATTTATTTGAAAAATGCAATTTTTTGAGAGTAACATTTAAGTTCAGGAAGAGCAACCATTATTGCCATGAATTCGCCAGCAGGTTCTGGGGAAACTGTGACTTTTCAAGGCTAATGTGTCTGGATTTATGCTGAGTGGATCCATGCTGACTCAGTAGGGAGGTGGATGGGATGTGCCTCCTGCTTATCTGCAAGCAGGATTGCTCAGGTCGGGAGAGAGAATAGGGATGATGCTGCTACAGATAGTGGGAGGCAGGGATGGGGCTTTCCCATTCTTTCTGTTGTTTGCTCATGGTAGGTGGTTTAAAGTGACTTCAGGTCCCTCCAGCATCCTGTCTTGCACCCAAAGTTTAGATCCTGTTGTGAGGCAGAGAAGAAACGTTTAATTGCAAGTAATAAAAATTAAAAGTCCTTGCATGTGAAGCCTAGCATAGGTAAAATAGGCTTCAAGACACACGAGCCCAGTATTATGGAAGTTATTAGAACACAAATTGTGCTGCTGCCAAGAACATTAGGTCCAGATTTCTTTTTTTTCCATTGCCTTTGAGAGTATTTAGAGCATTGCACTTGAAAAGCTTCAAAATCAGGATGAAGATTCAAATAACGTAAGAAATTGCATACAGAGACTCAGGGTTGGTTCAGGATTGTTTCTGACCAGAATCAGATGGGGTTTCTGTAGGTCTTAAACCTTTGGGAAATGAATTTTTTTCTACCTTTTACATAAGGTTACTGTCAATGATAACCAGACTTATAGTCTATGGATTGCTAATGTTCTGTTAGCTCAAACAAATTATTTAATACTTGCCATTTCTTCCATTGGCTTTTTTAAAATATGATTTTTTAAAAATATTTTCCATTTCGTCCTGTAATTAGTTCTATTATTGTTATTATTGCTATTGAAGGTTATGCTTTCTTTTAATAAGAATATATTCTTTGTCTGCTCATACCATTTGTGACTCGAGGATGTGGCTAACAGCTGTTTGTATCTTAAGACACACAGAAAAAAGAGTTAAAAATAGTTCAGCTATGGTAAACAGGTACTGTAGCCTCAGTGTCTGATTCATTTCCCTACACTGATAAAATCATGGGAAGAATTTACATGCTGAACTTATCTGCCCATGTTTCCTTTGGGTAAAATCCTGTGGGTTAAACTTGTGCAAATCTTCTCTCCTAACTTCACAATGATGGATGATATCAGGAAACATTCTAAATTATGTGTTTTCTTGTTTCTTGTTTTAAAAATACTTTGACAAAGCCTGTACTTAATGCCAATGTAGAAGCATTGGCATTAAGTACAGGCTTTGTCAAAGTATTTTTAAAAGCTTTGCCCAGGTTTGGTTGTTTTATCATTATACATACTCTGATACCTAAAAAACCACCAAGGTGCTGGTGTGTAATTTTTTATGCTTATTTATAAACTTTTCTTGATTGTTTAATCTCGTAAAACATGAGGAATCATAAACATGTCTTTGACCTTGAGGTCTTTATGTGAGAGGGCAACATATGTGTGCAGGAAACATGTGAAATAAATGCATTCATAAAGGTGCTGAGGAAAATGGTGCCACTGCCTACCCAATTTGAAAGGTCAGGTTTTAATTCTAATCTGGTTTCCTTTTCTGCATTTCCTTGATGCAAGGTCTTCAAGTAGATGTATGGAAAAATAAACATTTACATGGGGGGAGTGACCTGAATTTGAGAGTGGGTATAGTAAGAGTGTGAGTAGGTGGCTTGGTTTTTTCCTCCCTCTTTACGAACTTAAAAAACCAAATATGAGTCATGCTGGGAGTGCTACAGGACTTTCTGATCAAGTCAGTGGAATACTAAGCTCAAATATCATGCTCAGAATTTTAAAAGTTAAACTGAATTACATTAAGGTTAAACCTTGGAGGAGCTGCTGGAGTAGGTGGGTGCTCAGCAGGAAAACCCAACTGTATCTTAGCCAACCTGACCACAGGCAGTGATAAAAAGATGTTCTCTGACAAGAACTCCTAAAAATCATGGTCTCCTGCAGGATAAATACCTTTCTAATGATAATGTGACTCTTCTGTTTACCATTCCAGTTCAATCAATGACTGTTGTCCTATCTCTTATTCTGTGGGGTTTTGTGAAACCCTTAGGGTGTGTTTGAACAAGGCCAGCTCCAGAAAATATTGTGGGCTGATCTGTTCTTTCTCGTATGGTTGGACAGGAGCACTTTGGCCATCTCTAGGGTTCATGAAACTAAACTAAGTGCTCTTCTATTACTTTCTGTTTTTTTAAACTGAATCGTGCTTTGAAATGGTTGGGCAGGGGAGGGAGCTGCAGGTCCTTGAGGAAAACCCAGGGGCAAAGGTGAGATCATAGATACATGACATTAAACAGTGACTTTGAGACAGTAACACACTAGGCTTAAAACACACCACTTTTAAACTTTGTATCTTCCAGTATTTTTCAAAGTCCTCTGGCAGTTGAGGTGGGGCTGAATGTATGAGCGAATTAATATATTACTCAGCAGCTGCTCTGTGTGGAAGGCCAGGAGTTGGTTGCATTTACTGTTTGTGCTGTGAAGAATTTCAGGACAGCAATTCAGCAGGTTTGTTTCTTTGTGTAGGTCCCATCCTTTCACACACAACCATAGAAACTAATCCTTCATATGGCTGTCTGAATATGGCCCTACAGAACCCTGCTGTAATTCAGATTATGTGGGGATCTCAGATGTTTTCACAGGCTTTAAGCTTTCCTAGTTTATAATTTTATGTCAGTTTTCAAGGTTCTCTGTGATGTGGGATTTCCAGACTCTGTATTTTGCCAAGGATGCAAAAAGATGCAGAGAGCTACATCAAGACCTGTACCACCCCATCACCACTGCTGTTTTAACCTGGAGATGTCTTGCTGAGCATGATAGAAAACTCCTTATGTTGGGACTGAAGCATGACAATAGAACAGATATTTTTCTTCATATACTTTATAAATGCTGTGTCTCTTTCTTCCTCTTACCACTATTTCGTCAGCTGCAAAACAAAATTCTGATGGTCCAGTCTAGACTGGATATTGGTAAGTACTCCAGAAGTGATGGGAAATGGTACAAACCTGTCTTGTATGAATTACAAAATTTATGTGTGTTAAATCATACGCCATAACAAGGCATTTCCGTGATTGTTAGTGACTTCAGCACCAATCCTTGTCCAAACTCACCAGCCTTAGATAGGCCGTGAGTGGGAGTGGTGAAGCATGTTCAGTGGTAGCAAAGGTCTAAGTACCAAGATAAGATTTATCTAACAAACAGATATCTGTCATATTTCAGAGATAGAAAGCCAATTGATGACTCCATTATGTTTTATCACAGTAGATTCAAATTTGGGTCCAGCCTTTTTCTGGACTTCAAAGAGCTATGGATTTTTAATTTATATCAGCTAGATTTGTTATTATATGAGCCAATTGTATTTTGGCTCAATTTTATGGAGACTTGTAGTTCTGTCTGTACTTAGAGAATTCTGTTCCCCCACCTTTTCTCACTGTAAGGACAAAACCCTTGAAATCTGTGGTGCCTGTGGATCACATGGGAGGAGGCGACCTTTTTTATTTGTTATCTTGGTGTTGTTAGTGCAGACTAGGAGAGCTGGTACTGCCGTACTAGAATTGGCCTTAACCATTACCTTGAGAAAGTCTGCATTTTTAAAAACTTCTTCCCATTTAAGTCCCTGCCTAAGACTTTTTCAAAAATACAGATATGTAACAGAAAACCAGCATTTGACATCCAGTTTGTACTGGTTTACACAGAGCTGCGTGAGGTCTTGTGCAAAGAATATTTGCTCAGTATCTTTCTTAAGGCATGAGATTCAGCACCAGGTTGGATCTAGTCATAACCTGTACAAATGCCATATAGTGAAAAAATGTGAAAAATTCAAAGCAAAGTCTGTTCAGTGCATTGGGAGAAGATGCTGTAGCCGCAGTGGCAGCACATGGAACCTCAAGGTTTATTAAGTCAGGTTCATGTTAAAGCTCAAAGTAAAGCAGTGGAAACTAGAAGCATGAATTTTGTGCTGAGGGTTAAAACACATGGAATGGTGAGTGTTGGATCTCTTCCACTCTCCTGGGGATTGTGCTGAATCTCCTGGTCTGCGGGTCTGTGTTTGGTTTTCTGTTCCTTTTGTGCAATCCCCACACAAACATATATCTTTATACCATAAAACTCTAGTCACATAAGATGCTTCACATTTGATAACTGCACAAAATAAATGATGACACTTGGCCATCCTTGTTAGACAAAGCTTTAATTGCTGTGTACAGTTTTAATTTGCCTCCTTACAGTAGCCGTAAAAAAATTAACATTAATTAGCATTAGAATATTTGCACTAATTAGCAAAGACTCTACTTTATAACAGCCATATCTCCCCCTCCTCTTCTCAGACAGCCCCTCACTGCCTGGGCAGCTATTCCCTAGCCCAAGCTTCGGTGGGATTTCCAGGAGTCATGGCAGCTGCATTTGCTGTCCAGGTGCAAACCTGACTCGCTTCTCCCAACACTGCTGCAGTCCAGCTCCTCATTAACCCATCTCAAGAATCCTTGCAGACTCTCTTTAAATAGTGAGAAATTAGTTTTTGCCTTCTCTAAGCATCTCTTGTCGTTGGATGAAGATTTCTAAGAGCAAAAGGAGATACTGATGCATGAGTTACAGGTGCTGCACATTCTGTCTCAGCTCACTGGGATGGAGCAGGATGCTGTCCTTCACACCCCCAAAACCATTTCACACAATTTTTAGAAATAATTAGTCATTAGCTATTTCTCTTTGACTTTCACAGTACTGCAGACTTTTTTGTATTGATTTGGGTGGGCAGAGGAGTCATCTGCCAATCTGGAAGAAGGTCAAAAACATTTCTCTCACAGTACCAAATTCTGGGGACTGTGAGGGAGTGTGGGGCACTGGCTGGGTCCCAGTACAATCCCAGCTGCAGCAGTGTGGATCACTTGTTGATCAGATGACAGACTTAGACATGGCTTATTCTGCAGCTGCAGTAGATGGAAAATGGAAGCTTTTCTGGTTTTCTTCCTAAAGCCTGATTCTCTATTGCAGGGAATTACCTAAACACAAGTGTTTTTGGAAATTCAGCCACTGGTCCATGCAAACCCTATTTCTATACCCTAATTTCTCTGTCTTCCTCTCTTTTGGATTCAAAAGGCAGATTATTTTCTCTGTAGTTTTTCAGATCTTTTTTTTCTGCTATTAATTGTCTTGTTCTTCTTGAAGAACAAGCTGTACAGGTCATTATTAATTGCACCTAATAAATGATCTTCATTGCTTCAGGTTTAATTGAGCCATATTGATATGGTCTCCATATGAATGAATTTGTGCATGAAAGACAAAGCTTGGTATCCTTCCCTGGGGCTATAGCTGTTTCAAAATTAAAAATGAGTGATAATTTCTTTGATAAAATGTGAGAGTGGTAAATTACCTGGTTTTAAAAACCCTGGATAAATGGATAATAACAAGAAAATGTTTGAAACTCAAATAAAACAAATAGTAGAAGCTTACCTTCAAATCATAGCAGATTTTTTCTAGCATTTGCATTCCTTTCTCCACTTTTCTCATGCACATCCATGTGGGAATCTTTTTTAGTTCGTGAATAAATATTTCAGTGTTATTATGTGCACAGCTTCGCTTCTAGGAGAAAAAGGGAAAATACATAGTGTTCTAGTTTGCAATAAGCTTTTCTTTCTTAAAAGAACTGTTAATAAAGTATATTGAATATCCCATATTTCTCTGGAAATCTAAACTTCTTTTATTCTTTTTAGGATTTCCTCTTTCCTTCCTTCTTTCCAGAAGTGTTATAAAGACAGTTTTCATAACTAGTGTAGCTGGAAACTTTGAAATAAAAAGGGTGCAGTTTTGATCAATGGTGGATGTGATCACACGGGGAATTTGATTTGATTCCATCTAAGTCAGAGAGTGATTAATTTTGTCTTTGCTTTGGAAGTAGAACACTTATAGAGAGCTACTTTAAACATTTTCTTTATATTGCCACTACTTTGAAGACCAGACTTCGGATTCACCAACAGAAATTTCTCTAGAGAAACAATAAAAAGAACTGATAAAAATTGAAGTAGGGTGTAATTATCTTTGGTAGCAATTAGAATGGTTACTAGCCAGGTTCTCATAATCTTTTATAAATAGAACAGTGCATTAGTATTTTGGGATACCACTTACATCTACAGCAATTTCAGCTTGCTTTAAATGTCCTCAGACTTGCTATGCCAGAGGTCACGCTCCAAGTTACCTTTGGAGACTCTAACTGATAATAATAGAATGGAAAGAATAGGTTCTTACCTTTATGTGAAGTGGTCTGAAGAACTTCTCCTGAAAAAAACAGAAATCTGTTAGCCACAAATTGGAAATCATCTCAAACAGTAAATCTGGTGTGAGGGAAGCGGGGAAATTATTTACATTTATGGGTTCATTTTCAGACTTAAGCAAACAAAGCATTTCATCAATTATTGAGTGCTTAGTCTTGTTAAACAGATGAGGCATTTCCTTTAGAGGGAGAAAGTAACTGGACACCCCAGAACTCAACAGTAGCAAGAATACATGAGGATGCATTTTAAAGGTGTTCATTTGGGACCCCTGTTATCTGAAAAGGGCTTTGAATTCAAGCTCTTCTCTCTTGGCAGATATAAAGCTGGCTTATATATAGAAGACAAGTAAATGCAGGATGTGATTACTATCTTATCTCACTCATAAATCATTCAAATCAGAAAAAAATGACAACTTGAGCAGTTGAATTATCATCATATCTGATTTGAGAAACTTATGATTAAAGTTCTGGTAAATTTCCTAAAGCCTGTAACTTCAGAACAATGCTTTAATGCAAGAAAAAGTGATGTGTAAGGGCATGAATATCGTAAAAGAACAACAAAATAATAATAAAATCATAAAATGGTTTGGGTCAGAAGGGACCTTTAAGCTCATCTTGTCCCAGCCTTCCACTAGAACAGGTTGGCCAGAGCCCTATCCAGCCTGAACTTGAATACTTACAGGGATGGGGCTGCCACAGCTTCTCTGGGCAACCTGTGCCAGGGCCTCACCACCCTAACAGGGAAGAATTTCTTTCTAACATCCAATCTAACCCTGCCCTCTGTCAGTTTGAAGCCATCCTCCTTTGTCCTACCAAGGAGAAAATTTGTAGTAATGCAGCCATGAAGGGGATTGCTTTCCCTCAGATTAGACTACCTCTTATATTGCAGTAAATTTTTGCAGTTCAACGCTTTCAGCACCTCTGGAGCTAATATCAGCTAAAGATGGATCCCATAGGACCTAATTAATAATCTACATCCCTGCAGTGTGACTTGGGTGAGCATGTGTGAGCAGGGGGAGGCACAGACATGTATGGCAGCCTTGCAAATCTGACTACTTTTCTAGAGCAAATATCTTCTCTTTGACCTGAAAAGAAAACAGTAGGCTGTTTGTTCATTGTAATTAGTAAATGCAAGAGCTAGATTTTCCCCTGGCATAATTAATTTGTATGACAGTGCTGTGAAAATCTGCAGTCTCAGGTGACAACTGCAACTTCTCCTTCTCATGGGGCAGGGAATGTTTGCTTCTTCTTTAATGATACTTGGGCCCTTACGTAACACTTCCCAAAAGTAATGAGGTGATTTATGTGGGGACATGTTAGTAAGTGACAAGAGGGGCTGCAAGGACAGTGCCAGCTTGTGTGGGGGTGCTTTGGGGTGGGACCCCAGTGTCCCAGCTTTCAGAATAAATGTGGCTCTCCCTGAACAGTCAGCCCAGAGCAGAGTGAACACTTTAGGGAATTTTTCTTCCAAATACGAAGGCAATGCAGCTGTAAAGGCAAAAAGGGTAATTTGTTCTATGCTAGGGAGCAATCAATGTTACAGCCAATCAAAGAAGTGTCATCAAGGGAGCTCTGAGTGTGAAGTTATTTCTGGCCACCAAGGAAAGGGAAATCACTAATCATCAGCGTTGCTGCCAACCATGCCTGGCAGTGCAGTGGGAGGTTTTGTAACCTTCCCCAGGACACCTGGGCTGCCTCACCTTGTTCTGTGCTCAGGAACAGCCCTGGGTCCAGCAGAGAGCGGGGAGGAACTCCTTGTTCAGTGCCAGCAGCAACATGCTTGGCAAGTGCTCTTTGGAAAGGGTGAGGGAAGAGCCAAGCCCCCAGCTAGAGCATCAAGCTTTGCCAATATCCCTGTCAGCCTGGGCCAGTTGGTATTAGGGTCTCTCCTAAATATTTCTCATATAGTCCAGTTTCTATACTAAGTCTATATTTGATTTTTAGATATGTAATTTCATAGAAAATGTCTGACAAAGCACAGAGTTGGTATGTGGGCTTTTCCAGATTTGATTATGAAAATTTTGTGTTGAATCAGGGATGTGTTTCCTTCTGGATAGCCTTCTAAATAATAATAACAACAACAATACTACTACTGCTACTGATAATATGAATATGAATATTTGAGACTGTATGATGTTCTAAGTTCTTTTTCTGAGTATGTTTTGGGTTTTCCCTTCTATAAAAACAAGTCTACACATTAGCCATAGCCATGTTATTCACTGTTCATTTACCTGCTTTGCAAACTGGAGAAGTTATTTACGTTGCCACGTGAATGGTTCTTGTAGCAAAAAGCACATGGGAAATGATTGTCATGGCTGTATTTTCCAGCACTGCTTTGGTTCAGCTCTCTGATGAGAGGCCTGAATCACTCTCTTGAAGGGCAACATTTTAGTATCAAGCTGCTCTGCTCTTGGTTGTTGTCCAGGCCCCCTCATTTCCCAGCCAGGCTGTTGCGAGACCAAGTAGCTTTGGTCATCTCTTTTCAACTGACAGCCTGAGGCAGAGCAGATGAAAATGAATTACCAAAATGAAAGTTTAAATGTGTTAAACTGGCACACCAAAAGATGCAAAACGTGTAAATAATCAACTAAAATGCCTTTGTACTTTCTCCTGTGTGAATTTCAGTATCTGTTGGTAACACTAGGAAGCCCATTCCACTCCTCACCTCTGGAGGTTGGAGAAATCAGGGAATGACAGTATCCTTTACCTTCTCCCACTTCTGTCTGGGTTATTTGCCCCAGGGGAGGCTGTGGGCAAGAGGTTCAACTACCACCTTACTTTGTACAAGGCTTTAATAACCAGATCCACCAGACACAAAGCCCTATGTGGGCTGTAGGTTCACCTAGGCCATTAGGCAATTATGACACCTTCTAAAGCCATTTATCAAATCATTTCTGTACCAGATACCTTTTGGAACAGTGTCATTCCTTTTAATACATGCCTACCTGGAAAACATACTCTGGCTGAATGTGAAATAGCTTTGAAGCTGCTGGAGAAAAATAGCAGGTGTTATCAATAGGCTCAATGCTCAGAGAGCAGCTCCCTGGGCACATGATGCTGCAGTGGTCTCGTGTCAGTGCCAAGCCTTCATGCCTGCACTGCCTCCTTCTCAAAGCCAGCTTTCCCTTGGAAGCTATGGGACCTGACAGAGTTGCTTTCCTTTTAACTCATTCTGTAATGAGAGGTGAGAATCTGCTGTGATTTATTAAATCCATTTGATCTATAGGTTTTTATAAAAACATGTTTTATACCAAAAATACTCTAAACAGAACTGCTCATGTTTTTAACCAGCTGAAGAGTTTCAAGAGTGTTGGCACAGGGAATTTTGAGCAGCTGGGATAAACAAGCAGAACACCAAATTTCTGAAAGTGGTGAAAAATATTTGACATTGAAGCCTGAGAGTTGTACACCTAGGGGATGCCTTATCAGTGGATTTGGGCACTGCAGGGGAACTGAGGCACACAAGGCATTTTTCAGGCTTGTTCAGAAAATAGCTCATCTGAAATCTTCCTTCACCTTTCTGTGACACCTCTGAGCTCTTTAGAGTAATACTGAGAAAAGATGATTAAAAACCTGAGCGAATAACTCCCAGGCAGCCCTTTTTTTTGTCGTTCTCCTCTGGATGACGGCAGCGCTTTGGCGGAGGACGAGCCAGGAGTGCCACCTAGAGAACAGACACCGCCGCTTGCACATCCCCGGGGCCTCTGCGTTAGAAACGCTTGCCAAATCCCGGCACAGCCCTTTGCGAAATGCAGCAAGGAGGGGCTGCCTGCTCTGCCACTTACGCCAGCCTAAGGGCTGACAGGTCGCCTGGGGGAGATTAATGATAGTGATAATAATTGTATTTGTGTTTGAGCGAATGATTGGGAAGGCAGTGTCTGGGAGTATGCGTGTCTGCTGTTCCCCAGGAAACACCTTTTTCCTGGTGTTAGGAAAATGAAGCTAGACAGGGCTAGAGGGCTGGAGGTCATTACCTCAGTATTTTAATTAGGATTCTGTTTGATGCATCCACTTCACCCAGGTGACAGCGTCTCAATGTGCACACCCCGTCAATCACGTACACAAGTTCTAGACTTTACACATCAGCATATCTAACAAGGGAGCCCAATAATGGGGCTGGGTTAGGCTAACCTCTGGTTTACAGATTCTACAAGGTCCTGCTAGGGGACCTTGGCTTCTTAAGACAGCAGAATGTTTGGTCTCCCTGGCTCAGCAGTTCTGGGGTGTTTTGTCTCAGGGCCTGCAGAACACTTACAAAACACTCAGATTAAGTGAAGGGTTACAAGTATGCATGGTAATACTTGTGAATACACAGAACTGTGTAAAAGGTATATAAAAGAAAAAAAAATCACTCTGGCATCAGTTCTAAGGGAAACATTATTATAGAATCATAGAATCACAGAATAGTTTGGGTTGGAAGTGACCTTAAAACTGATTTAGTCCCAGTGTCCTGTTGTGCACAGGGACACCTTCCACTATCCCAGGTTGCTCCAAGCTCCATCCAGCCTGGCCTTGGACACTTCCAGGGATTGGGCACCCCCAGCTTCTCAGGGCAGCCTGCTCCAGTGTCCCACCATTTTCTGATCTTCCCACCATGAGCTTTTCCCAGTAGTCCCGGCCCATTGTTTTGTCTCTCCCTCAGAAGCTTGCTCCTAACAAATATAAAACTTCTTTGGAATCAAACTTTTTCTATGCTTTTCCTTTGCATCCCACAGGGTCATGGACCCTTCCCTCCTCAGAAGGTTATCTATTCCTCTCTTTTGCACCCAGTCTCAAAGGAGAGAGCAGCTTGTGTGCAGTATGTAGGACTGTGCTCCTGCTCCCCAAAGAGCTTTCAACCTTTCAGCTGGAGGTCAGTACCAGCCATTTCAGATCAGCTTTTCAGCAGGCTGTGTGTCAGTCTGGTGGTGATAGGACTAGAATGTTCCCTCGGGTCCCTTGTGAGTCCTTTCCTTACAGGAGTTACAAGTTCCATCCCAAAGCACTGATGTACCCAGCGTCACCTTCTTTCTGCCCTCCCTCCCCCTCACAGGGTGAGCTTCTTTGACCTAAAGCCACAAAAAATGTTGAACGTTTATTTTTGGCATTCTGTATTTCTGTAGGTATTGGTTAATGTTTTATTCCTGACTGTTTCGGGATGGCAGAGAGATGATGACTGAACCTATTGCTGGGTTGTGGTTTTTTTCCCTGTTCATACAGTGACTACTGTTTCTTTCTTCCTCCACACTCAAGAAACTCCTCTTCAGGTGATGTTGGCTAATTTTTCAAATATGTGGGCTGCCTTAAGGGGATCCCTGCAGATTCCAGTGGGCACATCCTGTCTCTTCAACCTGCCTTTTCCTGCAGATAATGTGGTGTTTGGGGTATCCCACAGGCACACCATGGCTTGCACAGCCATTGCTCTCTACTAAATTCTCCATGAATCATGTTTTTGGGGAAATTCTTTGTAGGTACTCAGTGATGCCTGCAAAAGTACATAAATATGATGGGCTAGGTTGGGATTGCTCAGAGGGGAAGATGCATGTCCAACAACCCTATTAGTTTCCCCATCAGAGCCCCAGAAAGGATTTTTTTCTGTCGGCTATATTTTGCTTTCTTCTGCATGTGTGAATCTTCCTGAAATCAGAATATCCAACTGGATAGAAAAGAGGAGATGGTGGAGGGAATTTTCCATCGTGAAGTGAAAGCAAACAAACTAAATCCTGATGCACTGTTTCAGTGCTACTTTCACTCAAACTTGAAAACTCTAGTGATATTAGGTGGTATCTAGACCTAAGGATAGTGATCCTCTACACAATCTCTTGACATTCGTCTATAGCCTATATAATAAACTTAAAGATTTCTGAATATAATATCCTGCTGACTCTGTCCAGACCTCAGCGGTAGGAGACATTGATTCAATCAATCAAAATTATTTTTAGATAGAATGTTCCTTACATCACCATAAATATATCTTTATGTTTATATTATAAAATTTATTCTATAAATAATATATAAAATATTATGCAATCTAGATATCTTACCTTTAAAACATACATATAATATCACATAATTTATAGGTATTTTTTATAACGCAATCTACTTTTATATATAAAATGTCTGTGTGCTTGTGTTATATGTCCCACATAAAGAAAAACTGACAGTTCTATCTTTGTGCAGGAAATTTATTTTGCATAGATTCTGTTAAAATTTGGGAACATTTCATAGGGTTCTGCATACAAGTTTCCCAAATACTTAAATGTAAAAAATGTTCAAGTAGTCCTGTGCCGGCAGCACACAGCTGTAGTGAAAACAGTCATGCTTACACAATTTGCACTTCACATTTTTAACATTTTAAAATTATTGTCAATACATTTGTGGCATAATAAGAGTCTTCAGTTAAAAGAAGTATTTAGGTATAATTTGAAAAAGTGCATCCGTTTATAAAACTGTTCCCTGAAAGTGCCTCAACCTCCTAGAGGTGAGGTGAAGATGCTGAGTGACATAGGTGGTTCTCTCCCACAGGTTGGCCTTGTTCTGGCTCTGAGAGCACTTGGGTGATGCAGAGCTGAGTCCTGGGGCTGTGGCTTGGAACAGCATGTAAGATAGTGTGACAACCACCCCCAAACTGGATCCCCAGAGAAGCTTTTCTAAAACAAATAATTACTGTATTTCTTCATTGTAAAAATAAATAATTTGAAGTTTCTTTGAATAAATAGAATAAATAAATAATAATAATAATAATAATAATAATAATAATAATAATAATAATAAAGATCCAAATAAATAACAGCTCCCTTTAGCATTGCTTGAAGGAGGATCTGCTAAGCTTAGGTCTTCTGGCAATCTGGACAGGTGCCTCGAACTCCTTTGAAGCTCAGTTTGTTTCTTCTGGAAGGGCACCACCCAGGAACCTTAATAAATATTCCAAATTATTGAAAAAATCATTCTGTTCCACTGCCTTCCAGTGAAGTTCCTTGAGGGCAGACTGAAAGGAGAGGAGTGAAAAGAATCAGGACATGTAAGTTACATTCTGTTCCCTAACTAGTTTTTTGGGTTTTTCCCTTAATAATTAATTTTAAGACCACAAAGGCTCTCATGAGGATATTGGGGTTTGAATGGCCGAGGAATGTGTTACGAGTTGCACCTTGTGCAGCTGCTTCTCAGTCAGAGCTCCAGTCCCCACCTGCACCAGGGCACCTCCACTTGGTGATGGGCTTTGTCTTAGCAAGGAGGCATTGGGAAGCACTGGGGCCATGGCAAATGCCAGCTGCTGCCTGGAAGCTGTTCCCATTGCCACACCACCAGGAGGCAGTGGGTGCTTTGGTCAAGGACTTGTTCTCAGAGCAACCAGGACAAAGCACAGAATCCTTCGTGGTCCTCTAAAACAACAGGAAACAGCGAGCAGGGAATCAGCCCAAACGTACCATCCACTCGGAGCATGACTCCCCATAAGTCTGGATCTTCTGCAGTTTCAGAACTATCAGTCTGTGCTCCACACTCTCTTTGTTGTTTTTTAGGGCCTCAATAAATCCTTCCAGATAGGTGGCTGCATTCCCTCCTGCCTTCATTGTGTTGTTCTGGAATAACAAAGTTTAGTAATTTTGTCTTTTCTGTGCTGTATTCCTGACACAGATAACATCACATTAATGCAATCAAAATGCCTGCTACAAGAAATAATCTTGCACAATGATTTGAGGCCCAAATTGCATAATAATTATTATAAAATTATATAGTAATCTGTAGAGAAGCAACTGTGCAGTCCAGTAGTTTCCTTCTGCTGAAGGCATGGTAACTTCAAAAGTTACAGAGTGAGTCTGTGGAGGTGGAACTAGGCAGGACTGGGCACTTTTGGTTTTTTATTGCCTCCTTAGTTGACTCAGGCATGGGAAGGCAGCGATTCTGAGGAGAATTTTTAACCTCCAGCGCTGCTACCTGGGCTTTTGCTCTCCTATGCTTCCCCAGGAAACACACTGTTGATGCCACTGCTGTCATTGGTCTCTAACAACATGGGTATTTCTTTCCCAAAAGGGAGGGAAACATCCTATTCCCCACTTTCCAATGACTGTGAGGTACCTGTCTCCATCTGAGTCTGGAAGACAGTTCTGATTATCTACCTGTGAAAAGAGAGATAACCAATGCTGTCTGGGAGCCAGCTATTCTGCACCACTGTACTGAAGGCAGAGCTCTGAGCGCTGGTGTTTCATAGAGATCTTTCTTTGATAACTCTGGAGGAAGGAGAGCCCTGCATGTGATCTCTCAGCACACATAACCCCACTGTGGTGGTCCCAAAAAAGCCAAAAGTGTGACTTGGCTGCCCTCTAAGACCTGACTTAAGAGGACAAGAGCATCCTGAATGGTTTATAACAACAACATCTGCTTTCCCCCTCCCTCTCAAAAAGCAACTAGCCACCCCATGAGCTGACAGCACTAAAATGTGAACCACAGAGAGATCTTACCAGAGGCGCCATTTCACTGCTGTCCTGGAAGAGATTGGTAAAAAACACATTAGCAGGTTCTCTGCTAACACAGAAAGACAGACACGGGACACAGAGAAAATGGACCAACCTTAGATCTTAGCTTCCGAAGGCTTTGGATGGTTTCCTTGAAGAGGGCGGCGGTCGGGCAAGCTGTGCGTGTGGTGCGTGGTGCAGGGGACACGAGGCACAGCACTGACAACATGACCCCAAACAGGCAGAGCATTGTGGCAAAGGGGCTGTGCTTCCTTCCTTGGGCTGGCTAATCTGTCTCCTGGCTGCCTTTTATATGTGCTCTGGTGCAAGGAAGTGATTAATACCTCACCACAAAAATGCCTAAACTGAAGGCAAGTAGTCACCTGTTGGATGGAAGCTGTTAGTTTCTTATCTGATCGAGGAAACTACGTTTCTAAAATAAGGACTCCCCCAGAAGTTCAGTGGGAGCTACGTAATTCGGATATTTGAGCCACTCTGATTTTAAATGCTGAAGCATTTTTACGAACCGGTATTGTCTAAAGATTAATGCAAAGTAACTACATATCTCTTGACTCTTTATATCCATATTCACCCTACTTAATATTGCAATTACATTAAATCATACTCTCACTTTTACTCATTAGTTCTCTGCCCTTGTTCTGCGTGCTTTTCATCAGAACCCCATGACTTTGACAATGGTACCATGCTCAGATATAAATGACAATTTCAAGTCTCCTTCTGACACCAGCCTGTGCTGGGGAGGAGGACCAGACATGGACTGCTGGGGTAGCTCAGTATCTTGGGGGGACAGAAAAGCAGCTCCTCTGCTCTTTTTAAGGAACATTTATCCAGCTTCTGTGTTCTCCGGAGGAGGTTTAAACCATTTGGCTCATATCTCATTTTACATCACCTGCAGGAAGCTTGGCTGATGGGGTGCGTAGCACTGATGATTGATGAGGACACTGACAGAATTGATCCTCAAGCTGCAGGTGGGCTCTGGGGTGGCCACAGTGGGTCCTGGGTGTGCAGAGCCCTCTCTGGTGCTAACAGGGCTGCCCTTGACCCTGCTGCACAGCTCTTCTTCACTTGTCCCAAGAGGAATGAACACTGTGCCAGGATTTCACCTGCAGGACACCTGGTCTTTACTATCCAAAACCTCAGAATGTTATGTTTACATATTTTTGCTTTAATTTAAATTATGCTATTTCAATCCAGCAGGAGTTTTATTATGTAACTGGCATTCTTTAATGTGCATTAGGTTTTATTGCCCTTAAAAAACTTCAAGTGGTACAAAGAGACACTGCTTTGTTTGTGCTTCTCCCCTGAGGCAAGGACAGGTGACCCACACACACAGGTGCCATCCAAGCTGATGAGAGCCCAAATGCTGCTTTTTCCACTCTCATGGCAGTTTCCTACTGGTCCCTAAGCTGATGTTTCACAGAATGCATAGCTTCATTGGTTTCCTTGCATGATACTAATAAAATCAGAAGGCACTGTCTTGTAAGCTACAAACCAGGTTTTGGAGGTGCTGCCAGGCACTTCTCTCCCCTGAGGAGACACCTTGTCAGGTTTTTTGTTTTCAGTCATTTTGATAATTGTTTGGTGAGTGTGGCATCTCCTTTTCCATTCTCCACAGCTCAACCTTCAGGAGCCTTTGCTCGATGAGCCATTCTGAAAGCAGCAGCTGGGTGTGGAGCAGAATGTGCTCCCTTTACTGCGTGCCCTGGGTATGCTGGTGTGGGACCTGGGATAGTTTTCCTGCCTTGCTGGAGTCACACTGATATTCCCTATGTTTCCCTGTAGTCAGAAGATTGGCTTTACTACAGAGTTGAGTTTAACCCTCTGTGTGCTATCTTAGTGGGGCAGCATCCATTGGAATGCTGTCTTGCTTTGATAGCTTTGTGCTATCAAAGGATTTGCATCAATTCAGGCAGTAGTGAATAACAGTCTCTGTGGTGCACACATGACCTCTTTAAAAAGAATCCTGTGATTCTTTTTGTTTTAATGAGTTTATGAGTTGTGTGGACCCTTTCAGAGACCCTGTGCATTGTACACCTCAGGAAGCAGAATTGCACCTGAGACTCAGGGTTTGCCCCCATCTCTGGGTGGTTCAGGACTTTGCCTGTCCCTGGCACCGCTGTGACCATGGAGATAAAACAGACTACAGCATGGTTTAAAGGGAAGGAATGGATTTTATGTATTGAATCACAGAACCACAGAATGCATTGGGTTGAAAGTGACTTTTAAAGGTCAATTTATTCCAACCCCTTGCAATGACCACTAGATCAGGTTGGTCAGAGCCCCATCTAACCTCACTCTGCATGGATGTCTGTACCTGCTGGTACCATAAATTGTAGCCAGGTTCAAAGTGCAGGGAATTTCTTCCCGTGGAAAAGCAATAGGGGCTAAGGCTGCAGCTAAACCTGTTGAGGGGATTTTGCTTTTATCTTCAAAATATCTAAAGAAATGAGAGTTCCTGCAGAGAGGGCAGAAGGGAAAGGTGTGGGCAGGATGGACTTTTACTGCTGGAAAAAAACAAATTGTGAAGTTGGGACTCCACCTTTTTATCTTTATTCTTTTTTTAAGCCACTAATGACATGCAAATACTTTCTTAGATTGCGGCCAGGATGGAAAGAAAGAGGTAATAAAACCAGAAAGGAAGATGGAACCTGTGGTCTACTCTTGTACGCATATTCATCAGTTGATCTCACACACACCAACACTTCTGCAAATATTCATTCAGAGGTGAAACTGCTTTGACCACCCTGCTCCCCTCAAGGTTGTTTCAGCACTGACCTTTCTTTTCTGTTCTGTACTGAGGGGACAATTACTGTCGGAATCTGAGAGGGCTGCAGGGAGTTTCCAGCCAGGGCTCATGCAGCAGTGCCTCCATCCAACTCCACCTCTGCCAAAAAATCCCACAAGGATTAGCACTGACAAGATGTAAATCAATGATATGATTTCACTCCTAGGCAGAGCCATATGAAATACCCATATCCTTGTCAGATATGGAATAAAATCAATGAACAGAAAATTGCCCAGCCCATTAGGAATTAACCAAAAGCTTAACATAAAATCACCCCAAAAAACTGAAAAGATAATAGAAAATTCACTGAAAACTTACAGAATTTTTCACTTTCCTAAACCTGGAGCTTCAGTTTTGGGAGCTGGACTCTATGTAAGTGAAGTAGAAATCCTGGTGAGAAGTCTCAGCAATGGTACAGAGACTGTTCTTCCCCTTTGAAGGATTTGGACAACTTCAGGTTCATTACCACATAAGTGGTCATTATAAAATCATCACACCCATGTAACTCACTGGAGTCAAAATTCAGCCAGCTGAAGGGTGACATGAGATCTTGTGATGCTTTTAGGGAGAAAGCAAACAGTTTTGACAGTAATTTTCCTAATTTGTGAGAATCCATCTCACAGCTGTCTTCTTGCTGTCATTCCTCCGTGAAAAGATTGATCAGCACCTCCTTTCACTGCTCTGAATGTCGCTGTCACACACACATGCCAAGTCCATCTCTGGTCATTCCTGCACAACCCTGAATTGTTTTGGTTTCTCCCAGATGTTTGCCTCTGCTGTGTTTCTAGCTGACAGCTGCACTTGCACACCTCTGAGCAGACCAAACTATCATGCTCCTCAAACTTGATGGCCTCCCTCTTCCCCTCCTTAGCTCTTTCACTTTGAATTAAGCTCAAACAGGGAGGCTGAAGTTATTTATCATATCCTTTGCACCGCAGGATTGGTGCTGTGCTCCTCGGTCCTGGAAGGAGTTAAGCAGTGTTCTGTCTCTGTGGTCTGCCTCTGCGGAAAGGAGGAAGCCATACCTATCCCTGCCTTGCAGAGTGGTTTAAAATGCTGTTCAGAAGCAGCAGAAACTGAGATCATTGTTGCTAGTGACTGTGCTTGTTTGGGGCATCTGCAGCAGATGTGCAGCTCTGCTCCCCAGCCCAAGGACATTCCTTTTGTGTTTCATGCTTTGGCTGTGGTCACTGGTCTGTGGCCAGCTGTCTGGCCAGTGGGCTGTCATCCTTGGAAAGTGGCCCTTGGAGTATGGGGCCAAGTCAGGCTAATTGGAGAGCAGAGGCTACATGTTTTGAAATAGGCTCTGGAGAAATAAAGATTTTTTTTTTTATTTAATCAGAAGGTATTCCCTAAGTTTGTATGACTTCCTCTGCAGCTACTCAGAAGTGCCTGTGAGTCATAGAGTCCTGTCCTTCCCTTGCAGCACCCAGTGGGGGAATTGTACTGACACATGAAATCAGAAATTAATCCAAATCTGACTCATTCTGCTCATCTCAACCTCCTGGACCCCTGCCCTCTGCTGCAATCCCTTAGTCTGTCAAAGCTCTGTCAAGGTCTCCTTAGCTGATGGGGTTTAGCAGGGCTCACCCTGTCTCCTTTATCCTGTTAAAGGGATGCTTTAGTACTCATAGATAGAACTTTTTGTTACTACACAACTTGGAAAAGCAAGGAAAACATCCCTCTTTGCTCAGAGAAATGTCCTGCACAACAAATTCTCTACCTTTCAGGCAAAATTAAAGATAACTTGTGGATTTCAGAGCTAAATTCTAAGAAGTGAGATGCCTGTTTGATCAGAAAAGATTTCACAGGCAGCCCTGATGTCTCTCCAGCCCCAGTGAGTCAGGCTGGTGCTCATAGGATGATAAACATTACAACGTGCACCTTCCAGAGAAAATAGAATAGTCTTCCTTTATTTTTTGAAAGAAATGATATCTACAGTTTCTTATATTTTACCATCCACAGGAGGAAATTGCAAGACATCTCTAGACTTGAGTTTATGGTGTAAAACCTATTCAAGTTCCCTCAGGACCTTATGTGTACCCTGGGAGCAGCCACCACCTTGCACCTCTTGCATCTTTAAGCTGGAGCCTGTCACCCATGAGCAGTGGCCTTGGCAGCTGTTGTTGATAAGCATCCAGAGAAGGACAACTGTATATTTAATGGTGATTCATTGCATTCTCAGTGTCTTGTCTGAAATCAAGTGAGTCTGAGAGAAACACAGATGATCAATCCAAAAAGTCTGTAATGGGTGTTTCAAGCTTGACCCACTGATCTGATGAAATTTGGCTTCAGAGAGGTGGTGTCCAGAAAGGGACACTTAATTTTTCAGTTTCAGAGACACCGTGTATGAATGAGGAAATTAAAAAAGAGGTTTGCCAAAGCCTGTGGGATCGTATTGTGCAGAAAATAGAAGGTTTGTTGTCCTGGTTTAGGGCAAATATTTAGGAGGATTTAGGAATCCTGGCAAGTGACTAATGAGAACTACAGATGAAAAAGGAAGTAAAGTAGCAACAAAAAATTAGTTTCAAAAAAAAGAACCCTTGAAGAGAGTAAGCCCAGGCCTGGCTGCTGATTGCTCCTTGATGCATTAATCTGGTTGTGATGGTATCATCATCCTCTGTGCACAGCTGAGCTGGGGAGCAATGTTATAGCTGATCTCCATTTCTCCCATCCTTAGGGCTAAGAAATAATGGCAAGAGAAGTGGTGCTGGGAAGGGAGGGGAAGGATGAAGCATGGGAACAGCATTTCTATGTCCAAGCTGCTTTCTGTCAGTTCTGCCCTGGCATAAAGAAGGGGATCCTCTGGCAAGGAGCTTGCCTGTGGGATGGGGCATAGCAGTTTTCCTCGTGGCTGCCCTGCCACATTCCCTTGTGCAGCTATTCCAGAACAATCTCCAGCCTGAAAAGTTGGACTCTAGGAGAGACACTCTCAGACCAAATGCAAAAATGTTGCCTTGTGAAGCTGGTGCCTGTGTGTTGTGTGTCCCACATACTCCCAAGAGCCCAATGTCTCTTGACAAACCTTCGCCCAGATCTCCTTGTTGTGGTGGCACAGGACAGCTGCCACCATTAAAGCTTTGGAGAGCACTCAGAAGACTGTGGCTGGTCCTATGCAGGGTGGATGGGCTTCTTCTACCCTTGGAGAGCTTATCATGGATTTCATAAACACCGGCAGGTCTAGGCATGAGGTATGCACTCCAAAGGAGTTCAGCAGACTGGAGGGGGTCTGCTTTGCTGCCACTGTGTAGTGGAGATAGGTTTTACCATGAATAATTTCTTGCTTATCAAATGGAGAATGCTAAATATAACTCACACCTACAACTTCTAAAAGTAGCACATGGCTCTGTGCAGGATACCTTCCCCCGCTGTGCCACCAGCTCATACATCTTGTCCCCTGCTGAGGCTCACAGAGCTGTTTTTCCTGCCATGGTGTAAGAAATGCAACAATCATTTTTTAAATAAAAAATCTACTTCCAATACAAACAAATCTGCAGCAGCCCTCAAAAATCAAAGTCACAGCTTAACTAAGACATCAGGCATGTGTGTTTTGTTGTATTATGATGATGCAAGATGCTTATTGGGGATTTTAGAGCGGTGATTAAGCTCAGCACACTGGTGCTGTCAATGCTGGTGATAAGATTATGCCTCCTGCTGAAACCAGGAATTCCCTTCACTGCTGTTTGCACAACAGTTTCTGCTTGGCTTAATGGTATCAGGTTATTTCAGAGCCCGTGTGGGAACAGAGATGACAGCAGAGACACTGGAAGCCCCAGCCAAATGGACTTTGTCCTTGCGAGGGTGGGGTGGTGAAGAGGAAGGGCTGTGTCGTGCTTGAGAGCTTTCCAGGATGCTGCTGGCATCAGGGCTGGGAGGCTCCAGCTGGACCTGCGACCCTACTGCCTTCATCCTGCTGCCTGCATCCTGCAAGGTCTCAGACCTGTCCCACCATGCCAGTGCTTTCCCTGGCAGTCTGCTGCCCTGGGGCAACAGCTCTGGCTGCATTTTCCTATGGCCAGCCCAGTGCTGACCTGGAGTTATTTAATGCTTCACTTTTCCCTCCTGTCTGTCGGCGTTTCCTGGACTGCCGTGCCAAGAATGCTGAGCCTGATTAATGTTTCCTCCTCAAAATACTGATAATCTTCTCCTTTCCATATACGTGGTATTCTGAGACTTCCCATTTATCCGAAGGGTGAATTTAAAATTTAGTGTAAAACATTTAATTTCAAGTAATGCATCTTAAATGTTAAATAACTCATTGCTAATTGAAACCTTGAAATTCAGTGGCAAGAAGGGGTTTTCAGGGTGGTTCTTATTATTCCTTGAACTATTGAGGCACGGAATGAGATGGTGCATAGGAGCAGAGATTTTCCTGACTATTTAACCTGAGGGAGTTCAGCTGGATATTTACTAATTTCTCTGATCTTAGTAAATAGAGTCAAGGTTTGGTTTGATTTCCATGTTTCCCAGTTCTTACAAGAATTCAATGTAAAAGAATACACAATGACCTTGGCAGTTTGTGGTACCTGGGGACAGTCAGGGCATTTGTCCCCATCCAGGGCTGGTGGCTGTGTCCCTACTGTGGAGGTTTTTGAGGCTACTGCCTCTGTGTCAGGAGATGAAGTCTCTGTCCAGCCTGACTGGGCTCTGCCACATACTGTATTTGTATGGGGAGGTGCTGTTTGAATGCAAAGCACCTGCTTCTGTTTCGACCACTGGAAGTGTGTATCTGAAAAATGGGATGTGCTCTGCACTGTGGAAGGGATAGAACGTGTGTAGGAGACAACCCCTGCTGTAGCAAGCCCTGTCCAGGGCCACCATGCTGTCAGCAGGGAAAAAACACATTTTTGGAGGTTTCTACAATGCATTCTCTGTCTCCATGGGTGCTTGCCATGGTGGCTGTATGTCTCTGGCTCTGGGTGGTCATTCCTGCCTCAGTTGGGCTGTCCCTCCATCCCAATCCTTTTGGTGAACATGTATGCTTCTCAGTTTTTCAGGGCTGGGAGCTCCCCACACCAGTGAAGGCAAGGGGATGGTTCTCAGCTGTAAAAAGTGAAAGCTCTTCTGCTTTCACAGCATTGCATATGTGGCAGGGATATGGTGCAACTAGGAATAAGTTACCCCAGTGGACAAGAGGACACCTCTTCTTGAAAGCTCAAGCACAACATGACTCAGTAAGGGCCAAGCTGCAGCAGGTGATGGGATAGGAGGGCAGATGGGGGGTGCTTGCCCTGATCAGGGGCATCTCCCCTTATTGATGGCAGCACCTGTTCTGTTGATCCCATTTGGAAATCAAACAGATCCCCTGAACAGTGCTGAAACCACTCACCCTTCACAAATAAAGGACTCTTAATTGTGCAGGAAAATTTGTTTATTTTTGTGAAGGTGCATTTACATTAACAGAAGGTTGCAAACATTCAATAACAGATACATACATACATTCAGTAACAGCACACAACAGGAGTCCTTAAAAAACCTTGCAGGAACATTCCCCTTCAATACTCTTTTATTAAACATTAACTTTCTGAATCTTAACTGATAGCTTTATTTGGGTATGCACTTTGTGAGTACCTGCCATAGCTATGACTACTTAAACAGTTTGGAAAACAAGTATTATCTGATTCAGTTCAGTAGAATTCAGTTTATGAGGTATGGGAAATACATGTATCAGCTGAGTAAACTTGAAGGAAAAACAAAAAAGACCTCCTTGCTTTTGTGTTACCCAGTTTGTCTGGATTAGGGTGATATGGCTCTGCTTCACCAACAATAAAACATGTAGTGGTTGAAGTTACCTCCTGGATCTGAGCCCTCAGGGAGGGAGTTGAGATGAGAATACAAAACTGAAATGAATCTTCTCCAGTCCTGCAGCCAGTTCAGGAGCCAAGGGGAAGTGAATGGGCTGGGTGGCACCAATGGCTTTGTCCCTGTCCCACGGTGTTACCAGGATATTTAACCCTGCTCTGAGAGCCTTGGGGCTGTGGCTTCAGACAGTGTGAGAGAAATATTGTGACAGAAAACCCCAAAGCAGATCCCCAGAGCGTCTCCTCCCACCCCATCACACAGAAGTTTCTAAGGCAAATACTTAAATACATCACAATAAATATCTCAAAGTCTTCATAAATAAACAAATCAATAATATAACCTGCTCTTTCATTATGAAAAAGACATAAGTTAAAATATTAAAGTTATCTAAAATGTTTAAATGTTTAAGTGCTTGTCTTTTAAAAAATCAGTCTTTACAGTGAAAATGACTGCTGTTATACCATCACTTTTTATACATATATACACCATTTCTCTCTCTATATAAATATTCTATGGCCACATTCCTGAGGATAAGTTAATTGAGTTACAGTTTGGTTGCAAAAGAGTTAAAGTTCTCCATTTCTTCTCAGATTTGGACTAGTTGTCCTATTTAGGCATTTTGAATTTTCTCAGAGAGTAATCTCAAGAACCTGTCTAGCATGTCCAGTAAGTCATCTCATGTTCCTAGTGCAGGCTTACATTCCTTATCGAGATCCTTTTAAAAAAAAGAAGATCATGTAATTCAGCCACATAACTCGGATGTCACATTTAAGTCTATGGTACTTGGTGCCTCAGTTGACAAGTGGGCTGTAATAGCTTGCAGCTATTTTTGGAGAGCTAGGTGAGCTGCCCCTGGAGGCTCCTTGGCAAGGTGATGATGCGTAGGTTACAGCTCATGACCTGGCAGCATGCACAGGTGCCCTGAACTCCACTGCTGTCCCATTTCCACTCATATTTGAGGGGTTTTTTTCATATTATTTTCTTCTTTGCAATTGGGATTACTGCAGGAAAAGATGTCAGAGTGTGATCCAATGAAGAAAGTGGATTTATTTACACCCTTCTGAATTATATAATTTTCAGAAGAGATTTCTAGGGTCCTCTGCAGCCAGCTCACTGCCATCCCAGCCACCATGCCCCATCATTGAACAGCCTTTGCTGATTATTTTGCTGTTAAGTACTACAAAGCCAAACTTACTCTGGGGAGGATGTTTTTGTAGGTGTTAAGTCTGGTCAGTTTTCTGGTGATTACTTTGCTGTGAGTGTCAAGAGCTGTCAAGGTGCTAGCAAAGGTTTTCAGATGGCTGTGCATGATCTCTCCACCTGCAGGGATAGAGAAGAGTTATTTCAACAGTTATTTCAACAGTAATAATTGGTAGCACATAAATAAAACGTATCCCAGGAATTTAAATACCCATTCAAAAGAATAACCCATAGGAATTAAGAGCTATGTTTTCAACACTAGCCCTGATTCTGTATTGAGCCATTTACTGGACACCAAATTTAGGAAATCATAGTACTGATGCTTATTGCCTTTTCTTTTATATACATTTTACACAGTTCTGTGTATCCGCAAGTATTAGCATGCATACTTGTAATCCTTTACTTACTCTAGCACTTAGTGTTCTTTAGTGTTCTGCAGGCCCTGAGACAAAACACCCCAGAACTGCAGAGCCAAACATTCTACTATCTTAAGAAGCCAAGGTCCCCAATTAGGACAGATTCTGTAAACAAGAAGTGAGCCCACCCCAGCCCCAATATTGGGCTCCCCTGTTAGATATGCTGATGTGTAAAGTCTATAACTTGCGCACATGATTGATGGGGTGTGTGCATTGCCACGCTGTCACCTGGGTGAAGTGGATGCATCAAACAGGATCCTGATTAAAATACCGAGGTAATGACCCCCAACCCTCTAACTGTGTCTGGCTTCATTTTCCTAACATCAGGAAAGAGGCATCAGTACAATCTATAATTTTCATTTAAGAATATGCCAAAAATTCCAGGGTCCAAAAACTCCCACCTTAAGTAAGTTGCAGGTGCCACTAGAAACTGGACATGTAAAATTTGGATGACTTCAAATCTGGAGGTATTTGTTCCTCGAGGGAAAGGAGGGCAAATCCTGCATTAGGGCATCATGTCTTGCTGTTGTGTGTCTCTTTTGAAACTCAATCAGAATTGTCTTAATGAAATTAAATCAATTATTGCTGCTGGTGTGAATTTTCAACTTTTCTCCCTGAAACTAAGAGGGACTGATGCCGTTTGTCTTCTGTTCACTTGCAATAGGAACTGGGCTGCTATTTCTTACTACTACTCTTCGTGTTCTCCATAAAAAGCTAATTTTTTCACTGGATTCCAGGAAAATGCAGGTCAGTGAAATTAATGGGTCTGTATAGGATATGGACTAAACAATCTGTTCTAAAACTAAGGGATCAGATTGAATTTGTGAGGCTTCCAGGAAGATGCTGGTGCACATCTAAGACCTTTGCTTATAGAGAAAACTACTGAAGCATTTTAGCACTGGCATTACCTTTCTGTAGGTTTTGCAAAAGCTTTTCATTTCTCGAGGTTTGTAAAGTTATCTTACTATTCTCTTAGAATTTTGAAGTGGGAAAGAAATTTGAGGATCTTGGACAATAATTTTAAATAAAAGTATGTGGTTTCCTACCATAGCATTCACAGTTACAAAGCTGGGAACCTGCTCAAGAGAAAATAAAATTGGTAACTTCAGAATAGAATCTGGAATAGAAGGGCAGCTAGGGCAAAATTGTTCAAAATTAAGGAACTTAACTGAATTTAAATTTTGTTTCTTCATATCTTGGAGAAGTTCTGGAATTATCCAACCCACCAAAGCCCTGGAGTGCTCCTCCTGCAGCTGTGCTGAGCTGCCCAGCACCCCCAGACCCTGCAGAGCCACAATGTGGACCAGCATTTTGAGAGTCAGCTGTGCTCTTCAGATGGGTGAACTGTGTGTGCCTCTGCCTTGGGCACCTTTTATATACACAGTACTGCAGGAAATGATTAATATCTTACCACAAACATGCTCTTGCTAAAGGGGAGGCAGGGAAGAATTACTTGAAGAATGGAATCTGCTGGTTATTCAAATGACTAAGAGTCTATGTATTTTCTGCATCAGGAGCAATTTTATAGACTCTTTACCCAAACTATTTCCAAGGCAAACTATACAACCCTTTAGTGTGGATAAAGCGTAGACAGATATCTGTATCCATCTGAAGTTATTATAGTATGTATTCATAGACTATACATACACATATATAGACAAATTGTGCACACAATTGCAGATGCTGGAAAACTAAATCTTGCTTTATATTAGTTTATGAGCACTTAAAAAATTTGGAGGTAATTTAAAGAAAATGTACAAGTTTCCTCAGAAAACTAGGATTATAGTTCACAGTATTAGTAGATTTACACTTTTAAAATATTTATAATAAAACAACTATAAGTATTAAATAGAGTTTCCACGGAGAATTCTAATTGAGGAAATGTATTACAACCTGACTGAGTCAGGACAGAGATTCCAAGGTGTTGGTGTTCTTAGGAAAGGCACTGTGGCCTCAGGATTTTTTGTGGAGAAAACAAACTGAACTGTAACTAAGAAATTTTGGAATTGAACTTCATAATATGGGTAGAGCTGATCAGGACAAGCTAATTATGAATATCAAGTGGAGAAATTTAGTAAAGAATGATTCAGAAGTCTACTGACCTGTGAATATAAAAAAAAAAATCAGATTTCATAAGAATAGCTGTCCCCTGGGTTGCGTTAGAGAAAGATCACCATGGATGCTGCAGCCCTGGCAAAGAGGTTATATCAAGTTTACCCTGGACAGAAAGGCTGTGTCATCTCTCACTGACTTGGCTTGGGGCTACAAGTGAGGATGGGAACCAAGCTGTAGTTTTCCATGTGCTATTTAACGTATGAAAAAAGAGTTTCCAAATTAGAGTGTTACCAGGATATTTATTCACTGCTGGATTATTGAAGATGCACTTGTGGGTGCTAGATGAGGTTGTAGTCATATCCTGGGAAGGAAAAGAACCCTCTACTCAGTATTTTCCCCATACCTAACACACTTTCAGAGGCAGTAGTAGCAGTACACACTCTGTCATCCAGAAATTTTGTTAGACTGTACTTTGCTCTTTAATACAATATTGCTGATGAAAATTCTGACTAATACTAGACCCAGACCAGATCCTTACAGCCAAGGCTAGGTACGACCTTGCAAGCTGATGATGAATTGCTTGTACAGTGATACATTTAATGCAGTAATTTCAGTTCTTTCCCCCTATAAGTTTGCTTATGAAAACATGCTGTAGCCTTGGACAAAAATGTCAATAAATTTTTGTCTACTAACCAAAGCAGAAGACTAAAGAGCAAACTATTTTTAACAAATGTTTTGTATGATGTGTTCTGCTTTGCTCTCTGTGTGTTTATTATTGCTCTCTAGAAATGAAAGAAATTTTAAAATCAGATTGTCACTTGAGCATGCTGTGTCATTATTCTAGATGGACCATGCTGAGTGATGTTGTGGGAAGGCAACACTCCTTCAGCCTATGCGCAGGTGCTTTTTCATGTCCAGCTCAGGGAACTGGATGCTCCGTTTTGTTTTCATTCCTGTATGATCAGGTGTGTTCAGGCCACACACAGTTATGCAGTCTTTCAGATATATTTTCAGTCTTTCAGATATATTTTGTTAAATTTGAGAATACATTCCTCTCCTAAAAAGTCAACCTTATGATAACAATCTCCTTTTTTCCAGTTGTATTATGAGAGCCCTTGCACCGTGACAAACGTAGATGACACTGTGAATTTGGATAGCCTTTAAAAGCTGTGAAGTAAGAGGGGAAAAGGAGAAAGCATATCTCACAACTCAGTGTTACATCAGATCACATCATCAGAAGGCTTTCTTCAAGCTACCTGTGTTTCTCCATATTTATATGGTTCATCTCAGGGGTAGTTTCCAGCAGTGACCCAGAGTTTCCTCATAATTTTACTAGTATTTCAGCTGTGCTTAATAATTCCTTCCACATTCCACTAGTCAATAATCAATGACATTTCTCTGGTAATTCCCAACTTATTTAGTGCAGCTGTCAGGGTCACGTCTATTTCAGGATTAATTTTTTAGCATCCTGGACATATTTTAACATCCAGGCAGAGGACACAATGTGCAGGTGAGGGTTAGTTGAAAACCAACTAACAAGTGTAAAATGTACTAGTAAGAAAACTTCACATACATCAAATTATTTACAACAGGCAAGCATAAAGCAGTTACTCATGCAATTGGTTACATCCTGCAGTCAGGGCACATGCCAGAAACAACAGAAGCCAGTGTTAAAATCTGAAATCATAATCTGAGATAAATGCCAGGACTGTGACTTTTACAATTACTTTATCGGATTCAGTCTAGAACACTAGAGTGAGTAAATAGCTGTGCTGAGGAGGTTATGGAAAAGCAGTGTAGCCATCTGCTGTCAGCATCATCACTCAGAAGGAGTATTTTTTGGGAAAAAGCATTTGCAAGATGCTTTGTTATGTTTGCAACAATGTGCAGGACAGAATAGGCATCTGTCAGGCCTTACATCTCCACAGCTTGCTTGTACATCCCACAGGGAGTGTACACATTTATAAAATGGGAAGCAGGAAGAAAATAAATTAGAAGAAAAAAGAAAAAAAGAAAAAAATCGGCACCAGGCAAGTGTAGCTGATGTTTGTGATCCTTCAGTGATGCTTGGCCACTCTGTGTGCGCGTCTGTGTTTTGGCCTTTGCCTCCCTAATGATTGCACTTTATGCCTTGTCTTCCCAAGAGCACATCACACTCAGTTCTGACAAGGATTGTCCCTAGTTTATGTTTCAAAAAGTTCATTATTACTTTTTTTATTATTATGCATGGATCAGGAAACTGCCTGTGAAAACTCCATTGTTCTCCCTCCATTTGATATGAAATCATCCACAATGATGAGATGTTTCATCCTCTGAAGAAAATGTCTTCAAATATTTCAGTGTTTTAGTCCACAGCCTGTCATACCAAGAACCCAACAATCCCTTCACCCTCAGCCATACTGAATAACAGTTTAACTGTGAGCAACAGTGTCACCCCAGCTGTACACTGACTACTTTAAAATGCTCCATTTCTAGAAACATTCAGGACCGGGCTGATCAGGATGCTTAATCTACCTGGTCTGACTGAAGATGTCCCTGCTCATTGCAGGGGGTTTGGAATAGATGAGCTTTAAAGGTCCCTTCCAACACAATTCTATGATTCTATAATTCTTTTATTATATGGAAGCTCAATTACCTTATTTTAGTAGAAAAGATTGATTCCCAGATCCTCCCACAGCTCAAGCTGTGGCTAGTACAAGTTTAACTGATTGCTCTATAAGCAGCTCCTCAGCTTTCTACTGGTCCCAGGCTGTGTTTATCTTCCTGCACTCTCAGAAATTCCCAGTCCTCTGGGTTTTCCAGGATTGATAGCAGTCATCTACAGTCACACCGCAGAGAGCCTTAGGAGCTCAAAAATTAATTGCATCATGTCCTGCAGACTTGGCTACAGTTAGTTTATTTAAATAGTTTCTGTGAGGGGGTGTTTTTATGAAGACAACCCTTGCATTTTGTGACCAGGATGTATACATACATCCTGGTATACAGAGTCTTTGCTCCAAATTTCTGTAATCAACGAGTAGTAACAGCTGCATGTTTGTGCCAAAGGAAGACCCTCAAAAAGACAACCCAGTTACAGAGGACTACATGGTCAGCAAGCAGGTTGTCCTCTACAGAGATATCTGTCTGGCTCATTCTATATTCTGTATCTGTACTTAAAGAAAGTCTCCCCAAAGCCTTAAACTTCAAACTAGAAGAGCATTTTGCAAAATCATTAGCATTGAATCATTGTGACAGTTTTCTCAATCTCAACAAATTCCTTCCAAGTACAAGTCTGTTCTAAGAAACCTGCAAAACCCCTTTCTAGGAAACAGAGTACATCTGACAAGTTAGCTGTGTTGACCTACATTGGTGAGTGGAGTAGAGGAAGATTTATGTACAGTCATCAGGGGCAATTTCGTCAGTTCATGGACTATTTCTGTATGCTCAGAGGGGCCTGAAGGTGCCCAAAGTCCAAGAAGTTCTTTTGGTCATGGAGAAGTGCTGGAAAACATGGTGAGTGGAAGGATGTCCTCTGTTCTGGGTCCAAACAGAATCTCATATTAATGAGATGGATTTAATTTCTCTGAATGGAGCATATTGCACTAACCTTGTGCTCTTAGTATAGTAAATACTGAAAAAATCTGTATGTTTCAGGCCATAGTACAAGTTGCAAGTGAGCCCACACCCTCAGGCTTCAGTGCTGTTCACTACATGCAGTCACATAGAGAAGTGTTTGATTTCTTCAGGAGAGGTAAGTTACTGGAAACCAGGTGGTGAAACATGGGTGAATAAACTGCTGTACTGTAAGACACTGAATTACTGTCACACTCAGCTTCCCACTAAACTGAGCTGAAAATTTAATTATTTTTGGGATGCCCACTTTGGAGTAAGCTTGTGCAAAACAGTACATTTCTTCCATGCTCAGTAACCTGGATTTGTTTACTCTTCTCCTAATTACTTATTTTGAAATGTGTATATATTTGTAAACATATAAAACTTTCTCCTGGAACTATCGAGACCAACTATTGGGTGATCTTGATTAAATAATTATGTTAATTGCATTTACCCAACCAAATTCCTGAAGGAATAAAGGAGAAGAATCATAGAATGATGGAACAGTTTGGATTGGAAGGGACCTTAAAGATCATCTCACTTCCCTGTGGGCAGGGAACCGAGGGTAAAATAAGAGAAATATTTGTGTCAGAAAGTTAATGCATCTCACCTAGGTTTTATTTCCAGTTTCTCATGGAAGCTTTACAGATGTTTTGTGATAAAAACCACAAGTGCAGATGATGCATTTTTCCTGGTGTTAGGAAAATGAAGCTAGACACAGTTAGAGGGTTGGGGGTCATTACCTCGGTATTTTAATCAGGATCCTGTTTGATGCATCCACTTCACCCAGGTGACAGCGTGGCAATGCACACACCCCATCAATCATGTGCACAAGTTACAGACTTTACACATCAGCATATCTAACAAGGGAGCCCAATAATGGGGCTGGGGTGGGCTCACTTCTTGTTTACAGACTCTGTCCTAATTGGGGACCTTGGCTTCCTAAGATAGTAGAACATTTGGTCTCCCTGGCTCTGCAGTTCTGGGGTGTTCAGTCTCATGGCCTGCAGAACACTAAAGAACACTAAGTGCTAGAGTAAGTAAAGGATTACAAGTATGCATGCTAATACTTGCGGATACACAGAACTGTGTAAAAGGTATATAAAAGAAAAGGCAATAAATCATTCCGGCATCACAGATAGCAAGTGCTTTCCTGTGCCAGTAGTAAACCCTCTGTGAGATCAAATGAGGACACCAGAGATGCAATGGTATGATGAGAGCTTTAACTTCCAATTCTGATGTACATGTAAATTCTCACTGCTGTGAAATGCACCTTTGCAAAAGTTGCTCAAAGTCATGTGAAGGACTCCAGATTTTAGAAGGGGTCTTGGGGTTTGTCAGCCTAATGTGAAAATGCAAAGATTGAGTCTCCTGATGGGAGCCTGGCTGCTCCCTCTGTTGTCCATCCAACCATCTACTGCATTCAGACCTGTCTAGGTAGGTTCATTTAGACAGTAACAATGAAAGCCATAATGTCAGGTGTATTAGATGGACCAATCTTAATCTTCCCAATGGAAGTGTGTCCTCCTGTGTACATAACCTCATATCCCTTTGGGATCCCATTGCTCCAGAACTGAGCCCAAAATAGGCATTCTTGTTTCTTGTGCTATTTGCTCCTCCATGTGGCCAAGAGGTAACTCAAGATATTTTGTGATAATGTGTTCAGTGAGTAGAAGCCATTTATTATCTTTGCTTTTCTGGTTTTGCTTTTTTTTTCTTTTCTTATTTTCCATCTCCCAATGAATTTAGTGCGTTTAGTAGTGTCTGTGACAAAATGGGAAGTACAGTGGGAGCTTACATTTATAAATACTTCCATGACATCAGCTTGAGATGGCTGCACCAGCACTATGTGAATGAGAGACTTTATCAATAGCACAAAAGGAAGAACATAAACCAGAAACCATACATCCAGAAGCACAAATCAGGGGAGGTCCATGAAGTTGACCTGGCAGATGAGAATGATTTAAGTACAGCAAGTAGTTTGAGGTATTTTGAACAAAAAATGCAAAACAGAATTGAAAGTATTGATGAAAATCTGGTGGTCATCATGCTGCTGTCTACGATGGGGGTAAAAATCAGCCAATTTTCTTCCAAGCTCCTTCTGATGTGGCAGGCAACCTTAGGCACACTGGGACCCAGGTGGCAGTGGAAACTCCCCTTCCCAGATGTGGTGAGCTGATGGTGCTCACAAGTCATGTGGTGGTTTCTGTTTCAGAGGCAAAATGTCACCCATGCACAATAACTGCAAAGACAAACAAAAATTAATTTTTACAAGTAGTTGTGGATTTATATATGAATAGCTTCCATGAAATGGAACTTCAAACTTCATGAAAGGAGGTTGATTGTAGCCAAAGGTTGTACCTAGGCATTTTTTTACAGGTTTCTCTGGGATAAAAATGACCTGGTAAAAGACTTCACAAATCTGACTTTTTCTCTGTGTAGTGAATCCTTTTACCACTTTTTATACCTTATTGCAAATAAAAACAAAGTTGAACACTGAGAAGCTTGTTTTAAGGGTCTTTCACAAACTTTCACAAAATAATTCTGTAATTCCTAGGAAACAAAATCCTAAAATGTAGTTTGCTTATGTGACCATAGTTCTCCTTACATCATGCTTTCAAACTTTCTTTAGTTATATTTTGCCTATTTTTTCTCATGAAAAATTTGTTGAATCTCTGTTTTTCTCGGGGTGGACCTCTCTTAGGTGGCAGTTTTTCTGCAGCATTTCTAACTTTTAAGTCATTGTTTTGCAAGTTTAATAATCCTTTAAAGTAATTTTCCCCATGTAATTTTGGGGTTTCTTTTAACAAGTAAACCAAACCCCAAAATTTCAGGCAATGTACCTAGTGGAGTCACAGTGACACTGACATGGTTAGGAACTCAGTGAACTGCACTATATGAGGCCATAGGGATTTCAAACGAAAAGTAATTTCATATTTTTAATCTTACTATCTTTTATACTAGGTCCTGTTTTTAGAACCTACTGACATCTTCAAGATGAGTCAGCATCCCAGTCAACATGGAAAATTTTGTCCTGGTGATTAAACATTGGTAAATCTGTTGTGAAAAGAAAATGACAGCTAATACATGAGGCTTCCCACAAAAGGGAAAAGATGCATCTTTTGGAAATGCACTAGGAGAGAACATCCAGCTTGATACAACCAGTGAGATTCAGTGTGATGGAAAAATACCTGCTGCTGTATGGGAGCTGGTGATACATCCCAGTTTCTCAATGGCAAAAATGCTGAGAGTCAGAAGTTAAAGACCCCAATGTGGAGTTCGTGGAGCAAAGTGTCTCAAGGAAGCTGCAAGAGACCATGCTTGGAAGATTAATCACATCCTTTGGAAGCTTCTGGTGTCTCCAAATCAGCTGAGAGGAACATCAATGTTTAGAATTCCTATGCTATTTTTAAACAAACAAGAACAGAGACCATTTTTTAAAATTCACTTCAAACAACCAGGACATTCTTTTCTCTCTGTCTCTCAGATTGCTTTCTCTACAGAGCTATGGAGAGGGCAGCACTTAGCCCATGTCCATCAGTGCACACTGAGCAGGCCAAGGCCCATGGCAGCATCCCCATGGCAAGCAAACTAATGTGACAACACAGAGGTGAGTAATCAAATATGTATCAATGTTAGCTTGTTCTGTTTAGGAAAAAAAAAAAAAAAAAGGAGAATTTTCAGGTTGCTGTGAGGATTTCAGTCTTGTTTTCCACACCTGAGTACTGAGAAATATGTTTCTAGATCTCATTTGATTGTCTAATGAACTACTGCATTTCAATACCTCTTACCCTTGGGAAAAGAGAAGTAGGTTCTGGGAGTGAGCATGCTATTTTAAAGCAATCAGCAGACAGTGCCTTTACCATGGTTTTCCAGAAGTGTCACAGTCAGCACAACATGCTTTTTGCTTCAGTGCTGCTGGCTGGCAGTTCCAGCTGCTCCTGCTCTGCTCCTCTGGAAGGCAGAAGGAAACACTGCTCTTCAAGGAATGGCTTGATCTGTATTAGGAAAAGATCTTGAGGTCTCTTGTTTGCTTAAAGGCAGCTGCTTTAACATTCAAGAGGTGTTTTCAAAATACTGATATAAGTGGAAAATAAAAGCTTTCTGAAAAACAGAACACTCTGCTATGAAGAGCAACATGTGCTTGCACTTAGCAGTGACCTGGGAGAGTTACACCTCTATGATGTAAAGAGTTTAGATCAAAAGAAACATTCCTCATGTCATTAAGAAAGCCATCTGACTTGTTATTTCAGCATAGCTAGCATGAAGGGTTATGGGATTAAATGATTTCTGTCTAACTCTGATATCTTCATTTGTTCCATAACAACTGTTATAAAGCTACTTGTTTTCTCCCTCCTTAGTAATGTAGGAAGAGTGGTCTGGGATTTGTTTTTTTCCTAAAAACCCTCTTTTTGCTTTGTCTTTGCAGCTGGGGCAGCAGCAGAGCTGCAATAGCACCTTGCAATCCTGCATAACACCATCAGAAATAGTTCAAAGTGTTCATGGTAATGAACGGATGTAAACAGAAACAAAAAGAACAAACTAGGTCATTATACCACTTCTAATCTAATGCTTGTTGGTATTTCTGTATCCTCAAAATGAAATATTCTATTTTTCCTAGTTTTCCTGTGAATAGTTGAGTAGAGGTCTTGTCTCCAGCCTCTTCCTTACAGCCATGAAGATTTTGGCACTAAGGTCACTGCTCTCAGCTAACAGTGATGCGTAGGTGAAATTTTATGAAACTAATGAGACATATAAAAATTTGCACTTGGTAAATTTCTAACAGATAAAAACCAGTTAATTAGTACTATTACAGAATTATGTGTTATGCCAAGTGTCTGGAGTCAAACATTTTGAGCTTGCTCTCACAGCAGAATGTTTTTAACTGTGGAGTCCTGAGAGTTCTAATGGGCTTTGGTGGTCCTGACCAGCCTCCCCTGGGCTCTTGCCCACACCCTTCCTATGTGCACAGGAGACCATTTAAGCCCAGTCCCAGATGTTTCCTTCTGCCCTGTATTGCAGGAATGTTGGTCTCCAGTCACAGTCATGCCTGTGCTCATCTGTGGGATTTGGGCCTCCACTTGTGAACTGACTTCCTGACCTTGGCCCTTCCTCATCACCACACAGGTAACACCTGATGGTCTGGATTCTAACCTGACCCCTGTCCTGCTTGTTATGCTTGGCTCCAAGGAATTGCCCTCTGTCTGGGAGGGCAGGTGTGTTACTGGGGCTTAGGGAGCCATCAGCCTGCACTAACTGGAGCTGTACCCTTGCCATTAAGGTAAGAGCTACTGATGGAAACGTAGTTTAAATGAGAGCTGCTAGCAAATCATAATGTTCTGCTAGCTGATATGAACAACCTGAAAGCTGGGAATGCTTTGAGCACCAATGTAGTGGTCAAAAGAACTATTTCTACTAGTTTGAGGGAATGTTTACCTTTGACTTCAGAGGGTGATTCTGTCCCTTTAATTAGCCACAATAACTTTCTTTAAATCTTCATGGTCAGGAAGGTATGGAGAGTTGGCACCATGTAGCATGTTTGTATATCTTTCAGCAGCAATTGGAACCATTCTCTTGGATGCAAAACAGATTTATTATAATGGCAGTCCTACTGCTTCACCGGGATTGGGGTTTCCAGATAACACTGATCTGCATGCTACCCCTTTGGTAAATAAATCCTCTGCCCATCCTGAGCACACCTACTGCCTCCAGCTCTTAGGCAGAGGCCCACAATCATCTATATGAGATGACCCCACTGGGGAGTATGAGGAACAGCTAGAGGGGCTTAGCCTGGAGAAAAGGCATCTCAGAGGGGACTTTTTCTATTTCCAGCTCCCAAGAAGGAGATTGGAGCCAGGTGGGGTTGGTCTTTTCTCCCACAGAACAAGTAGTGGGACAAGAGGAAATGCCCTCAAGTTTCACCAGGGGAGGCTTAGTTTGGCTGTTTGGAAAAATTTCTTCAGACACTGGCAGAGGCTGCCCAGGGCAGCGATGGAGTCACCATCCCTGGAGGGATTTGAAAGGTGTGTATTTGTAACACATGTTGAGGACATGGCTTAGTGGTGGGCTTGATTAGCTCAAAAGCATTTACTAACTATTGGTCTGGTGCAGAATGGACTTAATTATCTTCTCTTCCACAGGTATGAAAAGACAAAATGGCAGAAGAGGAGGATGGTGATGAAGCAGAAGACAAGGAAGGAACAATTGCAGCTTCTAGGGTAACACATTAATCACTGTTTCTATCTCTAATGTTGGCAGTAATACGGAACACAGTAGGGAGACCCTCAGAAACACCAGCAAATTAACGAGGCAAAGAACAGGTTTGTTAATAAATAATGATAATTACTAAGCTGCTGCTGTCCGTGGTGCTGGAGGTGTCACCTGAGCCCCCGGGTTCCAGCTGCACCCCGGCCATGATCGTCTCATTTATCTGGTCTTTGAAAACACCCGAGCAGGTGGGAAGGGCCTCGAGCTTCCTATGTGATGTCAGGATTGGGAGGGCTTGGAATAGCTGAGAAAAAAGTGAAAGATGCCTGCAGGGCTAGACAGACAATTCTGCTTTCTCAGGCATGTTTTTTATTCTAGGTCTAAAAGAATATCTTAATGTTTGTAAAGTGCGCTGGAAAAATACCTTAACCTTTCCCACATATATTTGTTATATTATTTGTCATAAATCTCTCAGCTGCAATTTTAGAAGGTTAAAGTTGAAAAACTAACTCAGCTGAGATCCCCAGCCTGCCACTTAAAATTCACTTTCTTCCAGAATGTCATTATACAGTAAAATAACTACCTCCATGGCAGGAAAATCCATGATGAGAGAGTTCACACCCTTCTAGCTCTGGGGAAATCCAACCATGAGATGGGAAACCACAGACTTCGCAAGTTTCACTGTTATCAAAAAGAATTTCTTCTAAATTGCTGACTTGCCAAAACCTTTTCATGCTCTTAGCCTTGATAAATTGGATGTCTCTAGTGGATATAGAATTGGCTGGGTGGTCACACTCAAAGAGTTTTGGCAACAATGGTAACTGGTTGGCCAGTCACCTCTGGCTGAACTGAAATCCAAAGAAAGGATAAAAGAGAAGATTCGAGGTGTAAATACAACCTTCAAAGCAAAGTAAATTTTAAAAAAAACCTCACAGGAGCAGAGAAAGCAAGGAGCTTTCAACATTAACAAAGGGAAGGGGAGCTTCTGCTCACAATCAAACAGGGATATTTTGGAGCTGGTGTGTTGCAGTTTGATATTTGACAAGCTCACTTGGCAATATAAAGCTCCAAAGAAACACTGGAAAATGATAGAAACAATTCAAACATCTTTGTCATCAACACAAAAGGAAAGCTGAAATAGCATCCTGAATAGGTATGATCCTTATTTAGCAGATTCTTGCATTGATTCCACCAATAAATGCTGAGTTTCATGAGGAAAGAATAATCTTTTAAACAACATAATTCTGCAATTAAACAATAAAGAGAAGACAAGGTTATAATAATAAGAAAGCAGAAGGGTAGACAGCGCTGCTGCTGGAATGTGAGGGAGTGCTGAGTCACTCTGCATTAGGTGCTACCATAGTAACTATTTACCAGCTGGTTGGGAATGAGGACAGACTGAAAAAATCTGAAATAAAAATCCCTTGTAAAAATCCCTTGAAATATATTTCATATGCTTTTTATATTAGTGTTACTTGGGGCAAACATATTATATTGGACTACTGAAGAGACAAATGCATCCAAGCAAGAAATAAACTGATTTTTTCCCAGCTAGGCTAATGTTATTGTATCTATTTGTGAGAGCAAGTTGGAACTGCATTGTATTCATGGGGAGATGATAGAGTACCTGTTCTCTATAAGCCAGCCCAGGTTGAGATGCAAACAGAAGATAAGAGTCTTGGTAGCAACAGCTTCTGGGGTGGATTGGAAAACTTAAGACTTGGAATACTTTAGAGAGCTGTAAGCTCAGATTCCTTGACCAGTTTTTTCCTGATGTTGCCCTCTGCTCTGACTATTAGGAAGGTCACTGCTGGTGGTGGCTTTAATATCTTGGTGGCTAAAGGACCCCTGCAGGAGAGGCAGCTCTGGTGTAGGAGTGATTTGGGATGCTTCCGTGAATCATAAGATTCTGGGTGGTTTCCTAGCATGGAAAATTTCAGCATCATTATGACAGGTGTCTGTCACTGTGACACCTCCAAAGGTAGAACATCGATTAATATTATACCAGTAAATGAGAGCACTTAAACTGCTGCTGAGGTGTGGACAACTTGAGAAAACTGTAGGTGGGCCTATTGATAATCAGTTTAGCCAGGTTCCCTTGGACAGAGAAGCGGAAAGCTAGCAAAGGTTTAAAGTTAAGAATTAGAGAAAGGTTTATGAGAACTTTGCAGAGAGGCAGGAAGTTTGTGGTGAAACACAGGAAGTCAGTTGTCTTTTTAAAATCTGTGTAGAGCTCGGAGGAGCTGCTGCAGAAAATGCTGAGGTCAGGAAAGCTCTGCTTTGCAGAGCTTGGGCAGGCACCCTGTGGCTCCCCAAAGCAAGGACATGGAGGTCCAGGTGGGATTTTTCATGCCAATGATCTTCACTCCCATGGTAGATGAAGAAAAGGTATTTCCAGGACTCATTGTGCAACTGCATGCACAATCTTTTTGCATAGATCTCAGTGATGTTTTGGGAGCTGGTACTCTTCATCTAGCTTCCTCCAATTGTTCAACTTCCCTAAGTAAGTATTATTTTAAAAGGCCCATCTACTCAAAGATCAAGAGATCCTGAATCATAGAACATTTTGAGTTGGAAGGGACCTTTAAAGGTCGTCCAGTACAACCCCTCTTCTGTGAGCATGGATATCTTCAACTAGATCACGTTGCTCAGAGCCCAGTCTCACCTGGTCTTGAATATTTCTAGGACAATTTTTGTTGTATTAGTTTGCTTCAGTATTGCAATCCAGCTAACAGATTTCAGGAGCCCAGAAGCAAGGCTCAGTAAATGACACTGGTGATTTAGGAAGAAGTCTGGGCTTGCTTAGACACAGGAACTGTAGGATCCAGGTAGCCTGCAAAAGAGAAGATGAGACAGGCTAACTGCTTTGCAACTCAAAATTTGCCATAAGGAAGCAGGTAGAATCTGGCATAGAAACTGTTTTTCATTCTCAAGAAAGAGAAGGCTTTTTGTAGGAATAGACTACAAATGTTCTTAAGTAAAATAGGTTGTACAGTATTTAATCTATAATCTATCTCACTCTTAAGCAAAATAGATGGCAGTAGAAATTATTTTGCCAAATCCTATTTTATACCTGTTATATTTGATTTTATGGCACTTGATGGTGTAGCTGAACTCCCAATTGCTTTAGAGGCATTTACTATGAGAATTGCAGTCTGAGGAAGCAAATACAGTTCTCTTTGGTTTCTGGCTCACTTGTTAGAGTGCTTGATGGTGGTTTTCTGCCTTGAGACTTTGAGTCTAGAAAGACAAAGAGCCTTTGACTAAAATGGACATGACAATTTTATAACAGCTTTCAGGAGTGGGCAGTGATGACTCTAATATAAATTACATCAGGTTTAATCAGCTGCTGGGCTTCTGTACAGAGGAAGTTTTAAGTCCTCATATTGAATCAGAAGGAAGCCACATGGTGAAAATTTTTTTGCCATGAATTGAAATTATTCATTTTCATATGTTTCATTTTCACCTCTAGGAGAACCAAAAGCTTTTATCTGCAAATGAAACGTGCGCCCTTCACAGCTGTAATTACACCTGAACTACTGCTAATTCCTGGTACAATCAGGGAATTTTATTGGTGTATCTTGGCTCATGTTCCCAAATAGTTAAACAGCTGCCTATCACATCTTGGAGCAGCCAGTTCCTGCTTGCTGTGCAGACCTGCCATGTCAGTGACTCAAACGGCTGAATAAGAAAACAGCATCTCTTCTACCCTTTGGCACTCCGATCCTGTTTACTCCACTGGCACTGTGATTCCCAGAGGAATGCAAGACGTGTTCTCACCACTGGTACAGCCCTTTTAACACCTTCTGCAAAGCACTTCATGTACCATGGAGCTGAGGTGTTAGTTTTTTACAACTAGCTTGTTCAGGGAACAGTCAAGAATACCAATCTGATCTTCTCTCCTCTCTCCATGTATTTAATATCACACACACCTTGCCTCCTTTTTTTTCTTTTTTTTTTTCTTCTTTTTTTTTTTCTCGTTTAAGTAGCCACGAGCTGTACGATGATGAGATGTCTGGAGGCAGTGCCGAGTTGTCTCTGCTGATGAAGCTGGGTGCGTTTCAGCATCTCTGATGGTCTTTAGTACCGCTGTTGTGCAGGTCACAGGCCAGTTGCTATTTTATCGGCCAAAGGTGAAAATAAATCTATAAAGGAGTAAGTTTCTTCCTCTTGCTCCCTGAGCCGCCGCTCATGGATCCGAGGGGGCAGGGATGCTCTAAGAGCATCCGCGCACCACCGGCAGCATAGCCCCTTTTAGGAGGGATCTGGAGGGCTCGGCTGGATGGGGAGAGGAGGAGGGCTGCTAAAAACACCGCCCTCCGCCGGGGGAGCGGCGGACCGGGCCGGTGGGGTACGCAGTGAGCGCCGCAGTGCGCGGAGCG
>JAHLSL010000025.1:10571663-10625185 GCA_025920805.1 Petroica traversi | reverse complement strand
AGAGGTAGAAGTTTGCATAGTCGTTGGCAGAGGAGTCTCTTATCCAGAAATATCTTGGTAGGAGTAAATCGCCTTGCTTGAGGGGAGGGCTTGTGAGCAATGTTAGTTATTTCTCAACTATTAAGTAAAACTAGAATGGCTACATTTCTACACAAACACTGCTTCTACAAGGATCAATATTATATACATAGTATTCATTATTTGCGAAAAACCAACACTATAATATGCATTTATAACATATCCAACTACGCAGACGATTTAGTTATTGCAGTTATTGCAAGTTAACCACAAATACCTAAATCAACATCAGCTACTTCACAAATATGTCTAAGTTATTTCAATTATTGCCAGTTAGCCACAAAAATAAAAGCATTAGTTATTATTTCACAACTATAGCTACCTCTGCAAAAGTTAACATTATATTATAATGCACAACACGTAGTGTCCACTTTAATATTTGCAAAAGCTAAAACTATAATATGTGTTTGTCACAGTAAGGGTCAGAGCCTCGCTCCTCTTTGCCTCCTTTCCCAGGGCTATGAAATCCCTAAAATCGGCTTCAGGAGCCACACTGACATCGCGGTGACCGCTGAAGTGTCCCACTAGCTACTAGAAGGCTGCAGCCGAAAACTACAGCAGGGAAAGCACTGAGATGTTTGCTAATGGCATTCCCTTTTTTTTATCTCTCTCCAAGGGCAAGTATGAGCTGGTCGGCACAGGAAGCAGCGCTCAGATTGCTAAACTGATTTCTTTTTTTTTCCTCTTTGAAAAATTATCTAGAAAACTGTCAATCATTCTGCTGTTGATTGACGTGAATTGGAAGCGATCTAAGCACTGAAATTACAGAAGATGTGAATGATGCAGACTTAATGTCTCTTTTGCAGAAAACAGTACTTAGTTATAAGAAGTGAATATTATTTAGTTTGTTGAACGATTCTTTGCAATGATGGAGATAAAAAGACAAATATATTAAAACCCCTTTTGTAATACTAAATATAATATAATATAAATGCCAAGGTTAAGATTTTTTTTCCTTTTTTTTTTTTTTCCTTTTTCTCAGGGAATTTTGTCCCATTTGATACCTAAGAGATGATAATGACTGGTACTTAAGAGAACAATAGATGTGGCTGGGAGGAGGGTGCAGCTAGCTGGCTACTCTCTTAGCTGGGGGGTTTCTCTTGGGAAGGGCAGAGATACCACGAGATGTTGGCTGGGGGTTGAGGGACTGGACTTTCGGGTCGGAGGGAGATGGCTGGGCTGCGGTTGCTGTGGGAAGAATTCGCCTCCACCACGGAGTTCCGTCTTTTGCTGCTTCTCCTACCGTGGGTGAGTCTTTGCGCTAAAACTGGGACCTTATCTAACACCCGACCTCATGGAAAACGGCCCTCACCATCTACTGGGGTGCCTCAGGGGAAAACCGGAGCCCCAGGCTCCTCCAGCTGGAGCATCTCCCTGCTGCTTGCGGGGATCAGCTGCTGCTGCACGGTCTCGGCCGTTTCTGTCACTGCTTTGGGCTTTTTGCTACACTTTGGCCTGACGGCCAATGCGCCTGCCAGGACCCCCTGATGCTTCTGCCTCTGCGTCCGCTTAGGGCTTAGTGCTGCACTTTGATTCGCCATCCTCGGGGGTCTGCTCTCTCCTCTGCCATTCCAGCCGCCACTTCGAGGTTCCTGCTGCTGCCCATTTCACCATCCGGAGGGGCACCGGGCCCAGCTGCCTCTGGGGGTTTGTAAAAGAAGCCCCTTTTCCCTCTCTCCCCCTCGCCCGCCATTACCCTCATGCAGAGATGTGGCCACGCTCGTGCCACAGCGCCCCCTGCAGGCACGGGAACTCATCGCACCTGCCCTGCCCGGCCGGGAGCCAACAGCGCCCCTGCCGGCGGTGACCAGAACTACACCAAACGGGGAAAGGCGTGACAGTGAGAGAAGGCTGTTGGTGGCTTTCTGGTTTTGTTTCTCGTTGCTGCTGTTGTTGTAGTTTGCTTACCTTGTTATACATAAACCTAATTGTTTTTCCTTTTCCCATATCTTTGCCTGAAAGCCCCGTAATTTCAAAGTTATAATAATTTGGAAGGAAGGGGGTAATATTTTCCATTCCAAGGGATCTTCCTGCCTTCCTTGGCAGACCCATGTCTTTCAAACCAAGACATCAATACAGATCACTTTTAGGTAAAGCCATTCTCCATAACTCCAGGTGATCTTATTCAGAATTATCTTTTCTTCAGGCAAATGTTTAAATAGCTCCTTGGAGCTGAGAGCAGCTTGTGGACAGCCTGTGAGCACCAGCTTATGAAAGGTCACCCAAGCTGTGTATGTTCTGAACCTTTATTCACTGTGGTTCTCCCTTGTGCAACCTATTCAGGTTGCTACAGGGCAGGGACACCTGCTACTAAGCCACGTTGCTCCGAGCCCAAACCAGTGTGGTCTTGGACACATGCAGGGATGAGGCAGCCACAGCTTCTCTGACCAACATATGCCAGGGCCTCACCCCCCTCACAGGGAACCAGGGCTCTGAGGTGCTGGGGGAAGCCATCCTCAGTGACCTCCTCCCTCTGTCTCCTTGGAATACCCCAGTCCTGCTTTTTTTTTCTGCCTGAAAAGGGTCTTTTTGTGCCGCCTCCATCAGCCCAAATCTTCCACAGCTGAGAGGCTGCCGAGGGTGGTGTGATGGTCTGACCTGCCAACAACAATTCAGGGCTGTGTTTCCTTTTGGAAAAGGCATTTGCATATCCTCTATTCACTTTATTTGGTTAAATATATTTGAAAAGGCAAAAGCTCTGGGTCATTGAGACTGCAGAATGAGCGTCTGGGGGCCTCCTCCATCTTAACCCTTTGGAACCCTTGCTCCAGTATTTTGGAGGCTTAAAATATCCAGAAAAAGAGATTTTAAGGCTGTTTTTGCAGCAGGTATGGGGAAGAAGGCTGGAGACAGGGAAAGCCCTGACAGAAGTCAGCAAAATGTGCCATACACCTTTGAACTGTGCATCCAATAGACAGACTTGCAGAGAGTTTGCAAAATTTAGCATGGACAGAAATGTTTTCAGGGTGACTTGAAAGTACCTGTGAAAACAGAAGAGCAAAATCAAGTTACAGCAGTGTCAGGCACAGAAAGATGCAGGGTGCTGCAGGGTGTGGGATCAGCAAAGGGAACTGTCTAAAAACAAAAATAGAAATAACCTAATTGCTGCCTTAGTTAACAAAATAAATAAAAAATCCTGAAACAACAACAAAGATCCTGAAACATAAACTGTGTGTTTAAAAAATATTCAAACAATGTAACTGCTTGTTATGAGTGTCAGGAGAAAAAAAATATTTCAGTGAAGTATTTAATTTGGAATAGTTAAGGACATCTTAAATCATAGCCCAACCATAAATTTCTCAAGGACCCTCCAGGAAATGATGCTAAACCCCATCTTTTCCCTCATTTTCTAGCACAGTGCCAGGCCCTTGCTTCCAGGGGAACTGACGCTGGGTGTGGGATGTGGTTGGGGTCTCTGACTGGTGGATGCCAGACCTGCTGATGTGCCAGGGTGCAGGAGAGACCTCCTTGGACTGGGCCAGGACATGGCCACTGCACCTCACTGTGAGCTGCACCTGCCACGCTCAGATGCAAGGAACTGTGCTTCTGGATGCCTGTAAAGTGTTTTGAGGGTGACAGCTGGGAATAGATGCATAAGCAATAAATTCATCATCCTGGGTTTATTTTTGTTCCCTTGCCATCAATTGGCATCTCTGAGGTGTAAGAAAATTGAGGGCTAGAGGGAGAGGAGGCAGAAACACTTGCCCAGTAACGTCATACTATTATATATATATATATTTATTATTATTATTATTATTAATATAATAATTAATTATTTAATTAATCCTCTCTTTGTGCTGTATGTTTCCTTCCTGCTGCTCTTTGGAAGTGGTCAAAAATATAGGCTGTATAAACATAAAAGCATAATATCTGACCAGAAGATATAGAAAAGAATACTATTAAAAAGGAACACAAGGCAGTAAAGTTCCCCTTTCTTACACATTATTTGAATTAGTGGCTGGTTTTTATTTCTACTTTAGTCACGATTTTCCATGGATGGGCCTTCAGGAATGTAGAGATACTGCTGGCAGATTTCTGTAACTGAAGCTATCACTGTGGTGTATGAGAATGTCCTGAAAACCATAGCAGCAACTGGAGGTTTTTTGAGTTATCCTCAGAATTCTGAAGGGCCAAGTACAACTCTTCTATAGAGCAATGGAAGCTCCCAGGCTATCTCAGCTCTGTGTGGTTTCGTGGTGGTACAGCTTTGTGTAGCTGCTCTGATGACTCTACATAGAGTCATGGAATAGTTTGTGTTGGAAAGGACCTTTAAAGTTCATGTAGTTTAAGCCCCCTACAATAAGCGGACATGTTCAACCTAGACCAGGTTGTACCAAGCCCTGTCCAAACCTCACCTTGAATGTTTTCAGGGATGAGGCATCCACAACTGCTCTGGGCAACCTGTGCCAGTGGGTCACCACCTTCCTAATAAAAAAATCATTCCTTATATCTAGTCTGAATTGACCGTCTTTTAGTTTAAAACCATTACACCATGTCCTATCCTGTATTCTCCTGGTTATAAGCAGCAGTGTTCAAAATTCAACCTTAATCTGCATTTCTCATTAATGTGATAAAGTATAAAAGCATAGAGAGATTCTATAGGTTACTCTCTTTTATAGGACTCTTTAATTTTGTGTTTGGCTTGGAGCATTAAAAGCACTGTGATTTACTGGTTTATCTTTTTTTTCCTGGATGAGTCAGGTCTCAGCCAAATCCCACAGAAGTCCTTTGAAGTCTTTCCATTGATTTTACTGATATTTGGGTCTCACTGGGCTTTAGACTGATAACAAAAGGTGAAGTCTAATTTCCTTTGTACTAATATAAACATCTCTACTACTTAATGCTCTGAGGTGAGGGGGAGTTTGGAGCAGATTTCTATTGAAGCAGAAGTCACCCACACCCTGGTTTGATGGTTGAATGTTTCGTGGCTCCTATTGCCTTGGCGGGGTTCTGGATGCTCAGCATCTCTGTGCTCAGTCTCACCAGCCCTCAGCTTTCTGTTCTGCAGGACACAGCTCATACATCTGCAGGAGGATCTGAAAACAGACTTGAACAGTTGTCTGTGCTCCCATGCAAAAACATCTCAGAGCAAATCCCTGTTTATGGAGAACTGCATGCTTTCACTTGGCTGTGAGTCCAAAAAATGAAGTTGTCTTCCCATAAAGCCCTGTCCCCATCACTCTAACCTGCAAATTATCTGGCAGAGAATTCTGGGGCAGGGGGAAAGCTTTTATTCAGTATATTACTTAGAGTATGCTTACATAATTTCTCCCTTAAGTTAGGCAGCCCACATCCAGCTTCCTCTCTTTGTTCTCCCTCAAATACCTCCAATGGTTGCTTCAGAGTTCGTATATTGTATGTACATGCAACGAAAGACAAGAAAAAGGGAATCACTGCTCAGGGTATTTACAGAGGAGGTAAAAGGGTCAGACACTATCATGAAACACATTTTACTCAATCTCACCACCTATGCTGAGGTTATATTGCCCATGGTGAGCTTCATCTTGGTAGGCAAGACTAGCCCTTACCAGCAGGAGCCTGAAAGCAGAGCTCCATAGCCCAGTACCTTGTTTTTAATCCAGTATTCATTTGAAATCAGGATTCCCACATCCCCTTTGGGGCATTTCATCTGAGGCTGTGGACACTAAAGTGCCCAGCCAGCCCAGGGCTGTTCACACACCTGAAATATTTTCTTGGCTACAAAGATTCTGTCACATCGTGGCTCATAAGGAACAAAGGGGCAGGAATCCGAGCTGGTGAATATTGCTGGGGTCCCATTAAGCCAGCACTGTGATGCAGATTTGCACCTGCAGACCATTCAGTCTAGCACTCCCTGCCCTACCCTGGCAATTTGATGAATTAAGCCTGATTGCAGAACACCCCCCATGTGACCTAAAGGAGGGATATTTGACAAGCTTGCCTGAAATCTCATTAAATAATCTCTTCATTCATGGTGTTATGTATTCTTTGAGAATTCTTCATTAAGCACTCCAATATCACAACTAAAATTTGGGATAGGTCAGACAGAAACTTTATTAACTATGATAATAGTGAGTGTTCAGATAGCCTCTCTCCCTCTGCTCTCCTGTTTTCTGTCAAGCAGTTGTGGAGATCTGGCCACAAAAAAAAAGGAGTTGAGGAAAACAATAATGTCAGTGTTAGTAATGCTAGACATTCAGCCTCTGGAAGGGCAGACCCCTCAAATGCCTTCCTAACATCCAGAGTCCTAAGCAGGAATCCAACAGTAAATGAACAGTAATGAACAGTAAATAATGTGATAATATGGAGCAAGGGCTCCCGGGGGCCCAGGGGTGGCACACCCGTGTTATCTTTGCTCAGGAGTGGGGAGCTGAAGCTATCAGACACTGTTGGCTTTCAGTTGAGAGGAATGTTCTTGGAGTTAAGAGAGTATCTCTGCCAGATCTCTCAAATGTAAATGTTAATAATTTACCATGACAAATTAATTTCAAAGTTCTGGTCTTGTTATTTTCAATGTAAATTAACAAAACCTGGTTTGGGCTGAAATACCAGGGAGCTGGGCTTTTTCTTTTAATATATATAGCAGTATAAGGATGATGTTGGCAATAGTTACTCTTACTATTTAATTGATTCAGGTGATTTGTATTTATTCTACTCGATCATCACAGAATGTTTTGGGTTGGAAGAGTTATTTAAGGTCATCCAGTTCCAATCCCTCTGCCATGGGCAGAGGCACCTTTCACTAACCCAGGTTGCTCCAAGCCCCATCCAACCTGGCTGGGCATCCCCAGCTTCTCAAGACAGCCTGCTCCAGTGTCTCACCACCCTTACAGAGAAGAATTTCTTCCCAATATCTAATGTAACCCTGCTCTCTGTCAGTGTGAAGCCATTTCCCTTTGTCCTGCCACCATCTGCCCATTTAAATGTCTGCCCATATCCGACCCATGAAGTTTCTAGTTCAGCAGACCGGAACAGGTGGAACAGACTTTCTCAATGTCAGAAACTTTCTTGTATCATGACTTTACCCAAAGGAAAAAAAATGCCGTTTCTAATTTTAAACTGCGCATTTGCAGGAAGATTTTACAGTCTTACACCCAAAAGCCTTGCTTCGAGCCTGTAAATCCTCCAGTATGACAGAGATGTACGAAAATACTGCAATATTCAGGAGTGGAGGGGGTGGTTTTTTCCTCTCTGGAAGGCGGCTCCCACGGCCGGGATGTGGAACCTCAAGGGTTACAGCGGGCATCGCTGCTGCGCTAATATAGCCTAAGCCGATATTAGCCAAGCTTAACTTCTCTCAGCCGTTTGCAGATGGGAGGGGGAGGGACGCCCTGGAGTCAGCAGTTCTGTGCGGGGACCGGGAGGGCAGAGCCCCAGCCATGAGCTGACCGGGCACCGGGGGCAGTGCAGGGACCTGCGGGACAGCGGATGGTGAGTCCCGGCGGGGCTTTCATTATTATTATTGCAGTGCGTGCGAGGAGCCCTGGGGGGATCCGAGCGGGATCGCCCAGGCAAGGCTCGGGTGGGTCTGGGAGGAGCCAGGAGGCTCCAGACGGGACCCCATCCGGGGCGGGGGGGCGTCCCGGCGGCCCGCAGGCTCCCCCGGAGCTCCGGGATGCCGAGCAAAGCAAAATCTCACAAAGCAGGGCTGCGGGAGAGCTGCTGTGCAGACGGACCCCTGTGCTGCTGCGGGTGGGTGGGTGGGCTCGTTCCACGGGGGGGATGCGAGAGAGCTCCTGTCGGTGCCGTGGGACGGGGGTCGCTAGCCCGCGACTTTGGCTGCCCGCTGTTGCGGCTGTTTCCAATAGCCTGAGTGGGGGAAAAGCTCTTGCCTGAGTCTGACCGGAGCTCCCAGGGCTGGAGGCAACGGCCCCGTAGGCCCAGCGTGGGTTGTGGGGCTCCAGAGTGCGGGGTGACAGCCCTGGGGGCTGGGGACACCCTCGGGACCCCTGGGATCAGCGGTGAGTGCAGCTCTACTTGCACCCAGTCAGGCGTGGGGGCAAGGTCACTGGGATGCAGATATGAAGCCTGGCATCTGGGATTCCTTGGAGGGCTCTGCCCCCCTGAGTTCATTGTCCCAAACTCTTGATCCTACATATTGGGGCATGTTTCCCACACTAGGGGCTCTGCGGAGCCTGGCACACCAGTTTAGTTTTGGTTCACCTTGAATCTTATGTTGAGTTTTGGGCCTCTCACTCTAAGAAAGATATTGAGGTTTTGGAGTGTGTATAGAGAAGGGCAACAGAGCTGAGGAATGGTGTGGAGCACAGGACTGATGAGGAGTAGCTGGGGGAGCTCAGCCTGGAGAAAAGGATGCTCAAAATGTACCTTATCACTCTGCAAAGGAGGTTGAAGCTAGGTGGGGAGGTTGGTCTCCTTCCAAGTAGCAAATGGAAGAATAAGATGAAGTGACCCCAAGATGTGCCAGGGGAAGTTTAGGTTGGATATTAACAATTTCTTCACCAGAAGAATTTTTCAGCTCTGGAAGAGGCTGTCCAGGAGAATGGTGCAGTCACCATCCATGGAGGGTTTTAACAAACATGTAGATATGGCACTTTGGGACGTGGTTTAGTTACAAGTCTGGCAGTGCTGGGGGAATGGTTAGATTTGATAATATTAGAGGGCTTTTCCAACTTAAATGACTCTGGAATTCTGGGACATCCTGCTGGTTTCTAGGCTTTCTGTGTCGCAACTTCCAGCCACCCAGACTTCAAGGTAGGCTCTTTGCAGTGTGTGTCTCTGCCTGAGGGATCTCACAGTTCTGGTGACAGAACTTGCCTTTGCCAAAGCTATGCAGCCTGTGGTAGGTTGCAAGCATTCAGTGTACTGTGTGATGTTGTTCCCATTCCATGCTGTGCATTCACACCTTCCTCAAGCATGGGACCATGAGCATGCTTCATCCACATGGGAAGAGCCTGCTGCTGTGCTGGGTGTAGAGAGCTCATGGGGGTGCACCCTGGTGTCAGAGACAGAACATGAAAACCTCATCTGTGGGCATGAAATCCCCTCTCTGGACACAGTGTGGTTTCTTGCTTGCTGTGTTGTGATGTTATGTGTCTATTGCTGGTGCATCCCACCCTTTGGCATGCTGGGGACAGAGAGGGTTGAGGATGTGAAGGAATGGGAGGATGATGCTTTCAGTGGTTTCAGAAAGCTGCCTGGAAGGTAGAGAGTCCCTGCCTGCTCCTGGAGGTACCATGTAGTGGGGTCAGGCATGGCCCCAGGGACAGCAGAGTGGCCGTGTGCACTGTGGGGCCTACTCAGAAAACCTTCTGCATCTGGGCAGTGAGAGTGTCCCTAATGCCACGGCCCTTTCTGCAGAAATTACTATGATTTTACTGATTTCACGTGAGAGAGAGACATCAAGTTTTGTTCCTTTAAAAGCATGGTGATACTCTCGTGCACAGAAGAGATTATTTTGAGAAGCTGTGGCTGTTTGCAGGCAGCGTGTTTCAGATCTGACCAGAGGCTGCTGGCACAGGGCCCAGGCAGGCAGAGGGCAGGGCAGGAGCCTGCAGGTCTGTGCAGTGGGCAAGGCTGCTGCATCATGCTGCTCCTGCCCCGACTGCTGCCCTGCTGCTGTGCCCCACCTGCAGTGGCAGGGGGGAGTTGCTTCCCTTTGGGGTTTTGGCTCACAGCTTGCCTCTTTATTTTCTTGCCCCTTACTGCACTGCAGGGTTGCCAAATAAGCCTTGAACAACTTTCAAAGCTGCCTTCAGTTTCTGGTTTGTTTTGGGATAGAACCTGGTGCAGATTCAGGCAGTCATGTTCTGTGTGCACAGGGTCTGGATAAAACTCTGCTCTCTCCATGTGTCCTTAACCTTTGGGAGCCTCTCACTTCTTCCCATCTGTGCATCATGAAAGCACTACATCTACAGGGCCGGGCTGTATGGAGCCCTGAGCAATCTGACCTAGTGAAGGACATGTCTGCTCATTATGTGGGGAATGGCTGGATGATCTTCAATGTCTCTTTGAACCCATGCTATTTGTGATTCCAGAGACTTGCAGAGCACTTTCTTGGTAATTCACCTGGTCTGATTATGGTCAGCTTACTCTAAGGGAGGGATACAACTGTATTGGTTATAGTTAGTGACACTACTGTTGCTTTTTTTGTAAGCTCCCATTTTTTATGTCATTTTCTTGTTTCAGTTTCCAGTGTGACAGTTGTAACACTGTCTTTATGGTCATGTGCTTGCCCCAGAGCTGGCAGAGCCTTTCAGTCCTCTCCTTTTTCATATGGTTTTGCTTTAACTGCAGTGGCAGGTCACTAAATATTGGAGCTCTTCAAGCTGTAAGATTTGCATAAAGAGAAGTGCTCAATATAATGATAAAGACAGTGTTTAGCTATGATATGACCCAAACTCTGAGGCCTCTCTCTACATCTGCCGCAGAAGATGAAAATCTGTGGTGTGATAATGCACAGGCAGCATCCTGCAGACAGCAACAGGCCTAATTTCCAGGATTGCCTCCAGTGGTTGGAGGCAATGCCAACTGCAGTCTGGCCCTCTTAGCCCTGCTGTGAACACTTGCTGCATAACTGTTGATATTGCAGAAGGCAACACAAAATTGTAGTTTGACCAAGAGTTTTGGTACAGTCTGAGCTGTCAGAGAGACAATGCAGGCTAATGCCAGGCTTGGAAGTGGTATTCAAAACATTTCTGTTCTTCCCTGTCCTCTGCAGGACCAATTCTGGGCATGCACTGTGTCATGTCTTAAACATTATGGAAGGTTTTCTGTTACAAGCTTGTTTAGTTTTCTGTGTCACTTTGGATAAAGCACTCCCATGCTTGCCTGAATGCAATTGGCTGGCAGGATTCTCAGTGTTATTCAGAAATCGCTTTATTCTGGTACTGCTGCCAAAAGAAATGGCAGCAATGAACCCAAAAAGGTTTGCAGGTGGATCAGCCCTCCTGGACTGGTGCACAAATATTTCTGCTGGTGCTTGGGAAAGGCAGGGTAGGTGAGGGAGTGATGTAAGGGGCAGATGGTCAGGGGGACTCCTTTCCCTGGCCTGGAATACGGTGGGCATCCCAGCCTTTGTGGGCTCCATCAAGTTGTGCTCCAGCCAGAGGAGGAGGTGGGTGTGCAGTGAGTCAGGGAGTCATGCAAGGAGGACATGAGGCCACCCTGATGGCTCCAGGATGTCATCTGATTGTGCCAGGTGGGGATTTGTAAACGAACCACTTTTTCTGATACTATAGCAATACAGTTATTTCTGTGCCAACAGCCATGTGCCCCTGGGTGGGTGTAAGGTGAGGGGGCCCTCACGGCCCAGTCCAGCACTGATGTGTGGATTGGAGTCATCCATCCTACCCTGCCAGAAGCCAGCAGGAATCAGACCAGTGTAGTTTGTGCATACAACAGGAGAGCAACCAGGGCCAGGTCTGTCCTTTCAACTGTCCCTGTATCACTGTGACCAGTCACACACAATTACCTCCAGATGCAGCCAAGGGTAGGGTGTGAATGGCCATGGAGAGCTGGGACCTGCCAGTGCAGGGACTTGCCTGCATGTGTGTCCTTGTCTGGCAGTGACCTGCTTTGGAGTCAGCAAAACCAGCCCTCAACAGCCAGGGCTCTGCATGCTGGTGTGCCAGCTTCTTCCCTGCCTGGCATTGCACCCAAAATCTCCTTGCCTCCACCAAGCCATGGGCTAGGGGCTTTGTAGAGTGAGATGGCCACCAAGGGCCTGGCTATGGCATATTCACGTGGAGGACTGAAAATGAGCTGGGCAGTAAGCTGAGGAGGGGAGTGCATCCCACCTGGGTGCATTGAAGGATATGTCTCCTTGTGGTCCAGGCACCTCTGCACTGTCCAGCACTGACACTGCTGCAGAGCCTTCAGATGATTGTTGTTCTTAGCTGTACAGGGCCTCTAAAGACAGTACTAAAGTTTATCTAAATCCAATATTTACAGGCAAACATCAAAACTTACCCTGGCAACAAGCCATCAAACTCTTTGCAAAGCACCTTCACATCTCCACTCTGCCAAGCTCCCTTCTCCCTTTCCATTCAGTGCTTCTCTTTGTACTCTGCCCCAGATAACTATTTTTATGCCATTCTTTAAGCTGTTTGTTTGCTGCCTGACACAGAGTATTCAGCAATCATATAGTATATGGGACAATCAACCATCAATGTCAGTAAAAAGAACAAAAAGTCAAAACCCAAGCCAACAAACCTCATTCTTCACAAGAACTGAGGTTGACAATTGCTTATGGGTACTTCTGGGAAGCGGGGAGCTTTGCTGATGTTCTATGAGCAGTGTCCAGAACAGAGCCCATGATGCACTGTCAGGATTCAGCCCTGTGTGACAATGCCAGCAGCACGTGGCACTTCAGCATGAGCCCAGCAAACATGTGCAGGGTTCATTGCCACCTGCAAGCTTTGTCATAAGGCTGAGTGGCAAATTCTCTTCTGCTTTATTAATCTCAATGGGATGCTCCTGTGTACTATGCTGCCTGTGAGCCAGGGAAGCAGACAGGGAGGAATCAGGCTCTGGTTTCCCCAGATGGAACATTGCAACGCCTGTGCTGATTTTGGCGCAGTGGTGTGAGCAGGCTCCAGAGAACTGAAGAAAGCCAGAAAACACCACAACTTTAGTGGTTTGCTTTTCTTTCTGACTGGGTTATGTTTTAGATTGGAGGAATGGCCTGAGCCCACCTGGGGTGAACATACAGATGCTACACTGGCAGAAGGGGAACAAGATGAATATGATGAGGGGGATAGTGGGTGCAAAAATATCCCATGTAGATTTTCCCATCTGAACTCCATCCTCTGCAGCCATAGGCTGAGGTTTTTAGTTGGGTCAAGAAAACCTCATGACTCTGTCTCATGCTGGTGCTGGGTAACCTTTTAAGGGTGTTTCAGCAATTAGAGGAGCTTTTTGGTTGCTGTGCATTAGGCAACTGATAGACTTCAGAGAAAGCAGAGCTGTTGAACTTTTCTCTTTTGGTACGACACTTAAAATGCTTGTACTGTCTTCCTGATGCTTTGTTACCCAGAGGGGTGGCAGATTTGGACCAGATTCCCAATCATGGATTTTCCATATCTCAGAGGTACAGAATGTATTTTAGCACATGTTTGAGCTGTGCTAAGTGGGTAAGGATGGAGGATGAAGCTTTCCATGAGGATTTGGTATCAGTGGATAAAGAGGGACCCAGTGCAGAGAGATGAGGATGAGTTGGTGGTCTGTGCATGGCTGTGAGCAAGGTGCATTTCCAGACAGCTGCGGGCTGAAGTTTGCTCTCTGAAAGATCTCAAATGTCTAAAGTAAGATTTCTGCACAGCACTGAATTATTTATTGAATAATTTCTCTTGGCAAGGGACCGATATGCTGTAGATATTTTAGATACTTTAAATACTTCTATTTATGTGTGATTACTGGGCTCTTTCAGTAATCTCGTTAGCATTTTTCCCTTTTTAGTGGATGCTTGCAAAGATCTTGTGTTTTGCAAATGCATTTCCCAGCAGTGCAGAGCAGGAGGGAGCAGAGACCCTGCTGTTCCTCCAGTTGCTTGGAGATTCCCACCCTTTGTCTGTGCCCTGCCTTTGGGTTTGGGATTGTCAGGAAGGTGGATGAAAGCTGGAGGGTCAGCAAAGCCCCTGATCCCATTGCTGTAGTCTGCCATTAGCTTCGTCCCCAGGAACTGTGGGGAAATGTGGTTCCCAGGCTGTTAATGTACCAGCTACTTACTCAGTTTTATAAGAAGTGAGATGTCTCTACCATAATGCTAGGGGACATGGTTATTATGCAATTAGTGCTGTTAATCATCAGTCACCTAGAGTAGGGGGAAATTCTACTTTTTGTATATATTTTATATATATGCACATGCACACACAAGCATTTACATCCACGCATGTAGATATATAATTGTATGTGTGTAAATGCCTAAAATATTAAAAAAAAATAAATAGGACCCAGTACTTTAGCAGTCATTTCTCTGAGACATTTCTTCTGTCCTGGGTGAAACTGCCTGTCTCTTCTAAAGAAAATACACCACTGGGCCAAGTTTATACCACAGCCCCAACTACATTCTGGTGCTGAACTGGTCTATTTCTATTTCCATCCCTATGCTCTCCTCACTCACTCCCTCACTCACTTACTCACCAGAGGACATAGGAAAGCAAGGACAAAGGAATGCTGGCCTCCTTGCTGTGAAGTTTATTTGCCTTATTCTTCTCCCACAGATCCAAGGCTTGACCTGGATGCAAAGCCTTTTTCCACTGCAGATAACTCTACCCTGCTGAGTGGGAGGGGGGGGCACTGGTAGAGGGTAAGTGAGGAGGCAGGGGATAGGGACAGTCCCTGATGGCATTGCTGCAGCCCCATGTCTGCTCCCATTCCCCAGACCCTGAGTTTGGGGTGCACTGAGCCCCTAGCTGGCTCTGCCAGCGTGAAAGCAATTTGAGCTAAAGAATCTTAGGTACCATTGAAACCCTGTTCTTTAATAGTCTTGTTGGGAAAAGGCAAGTTTCACAGATTGAATGGGTCTGATTCTCAAAGGAAAAGGAGAATATTATTCTTTTTAGTAAAAATAGAATATAAAAGTTAGAAACTGCTTTTATAGCATTTTGTGGTCATGGGGTGCTTCTCCAGTGTCTGCTCCCCAGAGAAGTGCCACAACCTCACAGGCACTGTGGGCCTTTCCTCCTTTGTTTGCTATCCATCACCTCTCACCCTCTCTTATGTTGCCTGAGCACCAGCATAATAAGGAGATTTTATCTCTGAACCAGTTCCTTTCCCCCTCCTCCTCCTTTTTTCTCCCCCTTCCCAATTATAACTCATTGAGTTATAATGGAACCACAGTCAATGAGGCCAAATGCCTTGGCTTTGAGTCCTTGATTATTATTTGATCCTGCAAAGAATTGTACAACCTTAGTAAAACACAATAATTGTAGTTCTGCATTGGGAAGGCGATTATTTCACTCAGTGGGTAAAATTAAACACCCATAAGAGTTCAGTTTGGCCTGGTTTTGGTAGGTAGGGGGCATTTTTTTAATGGAAAACACAGTTTTTATGAAAATGCCTTGTCCCAAAAATCAAAGCAGTGATACATCTTGTGGAGGCTGTGGGAGATGGCTTAGGGTGATGTGTCTGAAGGTGAGCGATATTAAATGTGGAAAAGGGCTATAGTGAAATAGGTCACTTTAGAGGAGCAAAAGCAGGTATCATTTCAGAAAGTTTTAATAGTATTAGCCTTGGCTTGATCAATAATCTTAGTAATTGCTGAATCCCAGGTATGTCTGATTAATCCTTGCAGAGTACAGAGGGTCCCTGTAAATGCATCCAAATCCAAGTATGTGTGGCGGGTCAGGGCTGTGGGCTCACCTCTGCTCTGGAGGGATGCAGGATGAGCAGTGAAATATTTTGGGTCACTGTTGTGGTGATGTGTTTCTATCACAATTGCATGTGTGGGACAGAAGCTGTTAGGAGTCCTGCAAAACTATGTGAGCCAAGTGTTACTTGTCTCCTGCTTCATTTTGGGGCTGCTTAGTGGATTTTCACACAGTGATACTTCCACAGTTTCAGAAACTTCTGGTGCTCCTATTTTCCCCACTTCTGGTATTCCTATTTTCCCCTTTATGTTTATCACGCACTTTACTCTTTCTCAAGAAGTTTGCAAACTTGCAGACTAGACTGCCTGGCTTCCTGTGTCACAGCAGGGAATTGTTCTGTAACGTTTTCAGTAGCTTTCTGTAATGCCCAACAAATACATAAAGGCATTTTCTCTCTGTAATTAACTGACTTTGTCCTGCTGTAAAGTGTGGCATTACCATTTCCATAAACACTATAATGTAAAATCATTAAAACAGAATAAATAGACCTGATCTCAAACTAGTTCAGAATAGAAAGGTGGCCAGGTGCCATGAGTTTTCCAAATTTTCCTGCTTAAGTAAAACAAATGAGAAAAAATCAGCAGGATTTGTTTAAACTGGGTATTGCATTTGTGGCTGAGGCACAACACAGTCTGTGGTAGGAAATCTCATTAGATCCCTTGTTCCTATAAAATCTAGAGAAATGTGAGCCCATCCTGCTGCAGAGGGGTTGGTGTCCCCCCTTCCTCACCTGAGCCCAATCCCACCCCCCACTGCCCTCAGGATGAGAACTGAAGGCTCATGAAGCTTCTCATCCTCTGTGCCCACACAAGCAAAACTTGTGGAGCCAAAGAGCAGAGGCTGACTTGGCATCACCCCTCTGGTTTTAATTACAGAAGTGATTAGGAATTCACAGCCTGTGGTGTCCAGGAGCTCCCTGGCCAAGTTGGAGAAGGTCAGAGGTGCCTGAGCTGCATTTAATGGCATGGGGTCCTCCACGGGTCGATGTCTCACTGCATGCCTACATGGAGTTTGGGGGAAAAGGAAAAATAAGAATGGTTATACTTTGCAAGCAATACACAACATCCCCAAATGCCTCTGCCTGTGTGGCTGTGGCAGCCTCTGTGCATATTTTTCATAAAGATGTTAATTATTGCAACAGCTTTCATTTAAATAAACAAATGGTTTCCAGTGATGCAGTCTGACTAATAGCTTTATGTGTCCCTGGGAATGCTGATGCTCCCTTTCCCCTTGGCAAATGGAAATTCTCTTGTAGTAACATAGTCATAATTTGACTGCCACTCGTGATTTGAATCCCTATTGTAAAGTCCCCTGAGCCTTCTGTACAGAGCACTAGGCATGTTTTTATTCTGCTCAGGAAGGTGAGGGAGAGTGGTCCAAGTTTTGCTGGATGCTTCTTTGTGCAAGTCTTCTGTCACTGACCCCATTTCAGGAAAACAACTATAAATCTCAGGGTCTGGACTCTGCAGAAATGGACATAAGAAAAGAGTTCAAAAAGCTTGTAGTGTGTTTCACTGGGGTGAAATCCCTCTAAATCTGCCTGTCTGGATTGAGATGTTTTAGATCCTGTAAATTCTGTTTCCTCAGTGAAATGAGTGAGCAGCCTGTGCCGTAGCCAGGGACACAGATCCAATGGTGACTGCTGGCTGACTGGATATTCTAGCTTGCTCTGAGAGAAACTGAGTGTCTGCGGGCTGTGAGCCACTGCATGTCACTGTTTCTGCTTTGTAGTTCCCCACTGCAAACAGTTAATTTTCTCAGACATATTGAAAAGCTGCTTATTTGGATTTGGTTTTGTGCTATGAAATCTAATGTAAATAGCCTTTTTTTGGGGCTTGAATAAAGGGATGGTGATGGGACACTTTGCCCATTTTCCAAGATAAGATGCATCATCCACCTCTTCCCCATCCCCCTGGGGGGCAGGAGGATATGGATGTCCCAATAGGAGTTGTTCTTCCCAAGCAGGCACTGATGGAATGGTAGGAAGGATGTGACTGTGTGGCTGCACAGGACCAGTAAAATTTTAATTGCATTAGGCATGCATCAGTACTCTGACTGGAGTTACAGAATCACTTCCAGCAGGAAAAGATGAAAACTAAATTGTACAAGAGAGCTGTTTGATACCAGAATTAATAAATAAGCCCTGTTCTGGGGGGTGATTGCTGTGAACACAGGCTGGTGGGTGACCTGGAGCCCAGTGTCACTGCTGGCTGCCCCAAGGCTGCAGGAGCCCTGCTCAACCCAGACCCCGGCTGTGACATTCCCCTGTGCCAGGCACCCCCAGCTCTTACCCAATATCCTGCTCTCTTGACTCCTCTACAGCACTTCTTCCTTCTGTCCTCCAAACCACTTTTTTCTGTCCTTCCTTGCATATTTGTTTCTCTTTGCCATTGGAATATTTTAGAAATCTGGTGATATGAAGAGCTATTTGGAATAAATGGAAATGTCAGTGCTTCTGTGTGCCACATGCATTGGTGCTGGGCTCTGCTCACTGGCACATGTGAGGAACTTGTGTCATGGGGAACATGAACTGAAGCAGGGTAGTAGATCCACATCAGACAACAGAAATGGGGCACAAAGGTAACAGAAATGTAGAGAAGGGGTGTGGAGAGCATCCTGCTGCTGATGCTGGGCCTGAGGTGACAGCAGCAGTTGCTTGCTGTGCACTCTGGGGTGCAATGCTGCCTTGCTGATGGGTAACCCAGCCCAGCTGTGCTGGGTTTAAATGACTATTATTAATTTTCCTGATCACATGAGAAATGTACTTCTAGAGCATGAAGTGCTCACCTGCTTGTCTTGACTCAGCAGAGGAGGCTGTGATCCAGGCACCCCTCAACCCTCTTTCTGTAGGTATAGGGAGAGGGTGAAGCAGTTCTCCCTGATCATCCTAAACACACCTGGGACCCCTTTCCTAGCCACCATCCCAGGGCAGGTTGGCTGCTCTGAGCAGATCAAGTATGGACTCATCCTGAATCACTTTGGGATGCAAAACCCAGAATTAACTATTGCAAAAGTCAAATTGTGTGAACTCTGCTGTGCCAAAACTGAATGTGAACAGAAATTGAAGCCCTGACTCTCATGATCCTTCTAGTGATGCTATGAGCTCTAGATGTCTGTGGATGCCCTCAACCCAAACAGAGTAAAGGCCTGGTCCTGCTTCCTCCCAGGCTATCCTTGCAGCTGAACAGGGCAGAAGCAGGACAGGGCAGAAGGGCAGAAGCACATGGCTCTGCCATCCCCCCATGGCAGTGCTGTTCTCACAGGCACCTTCCCAGCTTTCTATTTTCAACTGAACTGCACGGATGGATACAAAACAGCATTTACAGGCTGCTGTTCAGGGAGTAATTCCCAGGATTTCAGTGTAACCAGCAAACTGAGTGGCTGCTTTTTTTTTTCCTGAGAGCTGACAGTCTTAATTGGGACTTGCTGAAATGCTTTTGCACAAATAGGCAATTCATCAGTAAATGAATAGCTCCCTTGCTAAGCTCTCCCAGGTTTTGTAGTAAAAGTGTGTTTGTCAGGCTGCTTTTCATAGTCTGGTGTCAAGAAATATTGAGGGGAGAAATCAGTACTCTGTCTCAGGTCATAGAATCATTTTATCCCAGAATGGTTAGGTTTGAAAGAGACGCTAAAGCTCATCCAGTTCCAACTGACTGCCATGACCAGGGACTCCTTCCATATACCAGGTTCCTCCAAGCTCCATCCAGTCTGTCCTTGAACACTTTCAGGGATAGGGTATCCACAGCTTCTCTGAACAAATTATGCCAGTGCCTCACCACTCTCACAGTTCATCCTAACACCATTGCAGTCACATAGTCAGTATTTTATGACATGTGGAGAGTTCTGTAAAGATGCTCAAATCTCAGGAGAAAATTGCCTCCTTTGTGGTATTTCCCAGTAACATCATCTGGATGTGATTATTGGAGGCATTCAACCACTTTTGAAGAGGCTGGTTGTGGTCCCAGAGGGTTTGCAGTTAGGAGTTCTCTGGAAGCAGAGGTGACTGTGGGACACTGGGTCAACATCATGGAGCAGCGTGGGGCCAGAGGGATGTTTGGGCCAGAGCTTTCAGGGGCAGATGAATGACCCTTAATATGGGCTCTGTGTTGCTGTCCCCTTGCTGCTGCCCTCACCATTTCATAACCCAAAAGTGAGTGAGATTGTTTGTTATACTGTATTTTTTTTTTTGTGAAAACTTACAAGCCTTCCTCAGAGCCTTGTACAAGGGATGCCCACTGTTCACCGCCTAGCCTGTGCCAGCCCCAGTGCTCATTTGGCCCAAACGTAGAGGAAGGCTACTAGAGGGTAATCCTGACCTTCAGGACTTCCGGATAGTGCAGCCCAGACACTGTTCCCAGGAGGAAAAAAGCTAGTTTGTGTTAGTGGTGCTAGTTGTGTAAGTGGTTTGTGTGGGAAGTCCTGACCCCTTCATGGAAGTGAAGCCATGTAGCTCCACAAGCTGGAGCAAGGCCAGAGGGCAAGAGGCAGCCTGGGCTCTTGTGGCTGAAAACCTTTTTTAAGGCCTTGACTCTTGTAAAGTCTTAAATAGAGCTGTGGGGAAATGTAATTGTTTTGATTCCCCCTAGGCTGCACCTGCTTGGCTCATCCCTCAGAGGGCTGGCACCGGAGACTCCCCATGGGGAGTTGATACTGGGCTGTCACTGTAAACAGGAGTTATTTTAAATGCTCCTTGTGTACTCAACACGCAAACACGAGTCCCCCGAGGACAGCCTGACCTCTCACTCGGGAGCAGCAACACACCTGCCTGGCTCATTCTCTCTGGTGGCTGTTCCTGTATGTGCAAAAGGGAAAAGGAAGGCACCCTGCTGCAGCAGAGTTTAGATTGATGCCCAATCCACAATGTGACCTTTCCTTTCCCAGGGGCAGCTCCCACTCTGTGACCCCAGCACAACCGTCTGTGCAGCCCTGCTCAGGGAAGGCAGAGAAAGCTCTGAGGGGTCATAGCTGGATTCCAGAGCTTGTCCCAGCATCTCTCACTCTAGATAAGTGCAGCTGCATCACCTCCTGTACATTGCTACTCAGTTGTCCTTAGTGAGCTGTCTGTTCCTGCCCACCCTGCTACAGATGCTTCCTCCTTTCTTCTATCTCTTCCATAGATGCTGTTTTCCTCAATTAGGGTGGCCATTGGCAGGCAGCCCCATGGCTCAGCAGAGCAGAGTGTCTGTGATGGCTGATGAGGCAAAGCATGTTCTTCCCTTCCCAGAGACCCACACTACCTCATCCCACCTGCAGCCTGACCTCACCTGACCTGACCCATCCTTCTGGCTCTTGCAGAGTTTGCCATTTCATTGGTGGAGAAGATGCAGGCTCAGGAAATCCTGCGGAGCCTGCGGCTCCCTGAATTTGATGACCTCAGCCAGTTCTTCCGCAACCTGCCGGCCACGGCGCTGGTGGGCATCGGTGCCTTTGCGGCTGTCGTCGCCTACTGGTTTGCCAACCGGCCCAGGGCCGTGAAGCCACCCTGCGACCTGCGCATGCAGTCGGAGGAAGTTGAGGTGAGGGCAGGGTAATCCCAGCTGGCTTCCCGCAAGATTTGCATGCCTGGAAGTGATAGACCGGTTTGAGTTACAAGGGACCTTAAAGATCATCTCATTCCAACCTCCTGCCATGAGCACTAGACCAGGCTGCTCCAAGCCCCATCCAGCCTGGCCTTTAACACTTGCAGGGATGAGGCAGCCACAGCTTCTCTGGGCAATCTATGCCAGGGCCCCACCACCCTCACAGGGGAGAATTTCTTCCAAACATCTAATTTAAACATACTTTATATCAGTATGAAGCCACTATCTCTTTTTCTATCACTATGTGCCCTTGTAAAAAGTCCCTTTCCAGATCTCTTGTAGCCCCCCTTCATTAAGGTCTCTCTGGAGCCTTCTCTTCTTCAGGCTGAATAACCCCAACTCTCACAGCATTTCCTCATGGGGTAGGTGTTTCATCCCTCTAATCACCTTCATGACCTCCTTTGGACTTGTTTCTACAGACCTATGTCCACAGGGGATGCCAGGAAGGCTTTTTTGTTGTTGTTTTGGTAGTTCCCCGATCTCATCCTGAAATCAACCATGTAATCAAACACAGTGCCAGGGATCACTTCACCCCCTAATTCACCTTTTTCTTTAAACGAAAAAACTAGAATACAGCATGTTAATCTATTCTCTTAGATTTTCAGTAAAATTTTGGTCTTAGCTTTGCTTAACCATCCTTGGCCAAAAATTAAAGGCACTGCCATTGCATGGGAGAAATAACTGAAAGGCAACAGCTGATGAGACCTGATCACCTAGCACACTTCACATGTGCCCATTGCTGAGTTTGGTAGTGCAAACTTGGTAACAGTAAGAAAAAGTAAACCTGAATTCATGCTTAGAGGCTGAGGAGTTACTTATTGTTAAGCTTGCAAAAGGCTTTTATGATATAGCTCTGTTTTAAATAACAGAAATATTTCTGAAAATTGTCTCCGCTTATTTTAATATCTGCAAGCGGGATGAGAATTTCTAAAGCCTTTTGTGATGTTCCCTATAAGACATTATTGTCTTAAATTCTAACAGCTTTTAAAAGGGTGGGAGGAATTTACATTTTTCAAGATAGTTTTTCCCTGTGGTTAGGGCTTTAGTTAGACTTTTTCCCAGCTCCCAGTGCAGTCCCTGTTTGGTCATTCTCACCCTGACTGCCCGCTCCTAAAACACCTCCACAAGGACATCCAGACCAACATGAAGGCAGACTAAGGCAGAGGCCAGCGCCCCTTGCCATGAGCTCACTGGAGGTGTTCACGGTGCTAGTCCTGGAGACCTGTGAAGCCCAGAGCAGTTGTTTCCCTCATCACATCCCCACTCCATTACTTCCAGATCCATAATTCCCTATTAAATTCCCTAGGGAAATATCAATGATCTCAGTGACAATGAGCTGGGTCAAGTGCTCCTCTATGGCCAGAGGGCTCTCCATATCCCTGAGGTGCTGAGGTCAAGGTCTCCCCTTCTCACATCCCTTTGGGTCTTGGGGCAGGTGGTGATCATAGAGGTCTTGCTGGCATTTGGGGAGTGTGCTGCTTTATGGTGGGGGGTTTCCCAGTCTCCCAACCCTTAAGCAGTGTTGATGGCTGTGTCACTTGTGTCACCTTATCTCACACAGGGCCTGGCTGGGGCGCGCCGCTCGGTGATTGGGGACAGCCCGCAGCTTCTGACGCACTACTACGATGATGCCAGGACCATGTATGAAGTCTTCAGGAGGGGATTCAGCATCTCCGGTGAGAGCACAGTGGTGAGGAGGCCTAGGAGCAGAAGGTGGGAGAGGTGGGGACCAGGCCATGCAGATGTCCTTACCCCATGGTCAATGGTATCATCACAGAGCTCTCATACACTTGAGAGACATCACTTCCCACTTCAAAAAGCCCTGATGACTCTTCCCTCCTCTATGATAACTATTCTGTGTCTGCTGTTAATAGTGTCCTGCCTCATTGGATACAACAATGTCATGGTCACATTATTATTTTTGGTACCATAAAAAACCCTAGTGGAACTGCACATATTCCACCCCACAAGACAGGGGTAAATTAAGAACTTGGTAGGTGTATGCAGGAATGGATTTCTGCAAGTAGCTACCGTTAGCAAATTATTCAAACTTCAGATTTTCCTCTGGTCATGCACTGATGCATGTTGTTTTATCTTCCTCCAGAGTAAGCTGGGCTAAATGTAGTACTTTTCACCTTTTTTAATATAAAGGCAGTGCAGTTAGGAGCTGGTGTTTGGAATGAGTGCCCTCATCAGATGCTAATGCTCATATGATCTTTGGAGAAGTGTCTTTTAATGAGGCTGTTAGAGACAAAATGCTGCTGTCAGTGGGGAGGACTGAAGCCTTTTTGGGGGATCCCAGCAGCTCGTCTCCCATCAGATGTGTGTGGGTATAATGCTGGAGATTGCTGTGAGAATCAACCTGATAGCTATGGATTTACTCCTGGAGGGCTCCCCCACATCGTGGCCCCATGTGTTAACTCCTGGCACTGCCCCCACCAATAACTCATCATTTCTGCTTGTGTCTTTCAGAGAATGGCCCCTGTCTAGGGTTCAGGAAGCCAAAGCAGCCCTACCAGTGGCTGTCCTACAAGGAGGTGAGCTGAAGGTGACACTGCTGTGCATCCTCTTCCCCTGCCCAACATAAGAAGGGGTGTTGGGGTGCCTGCATGTTGGACTAGGAGGTTGCTTGAAGAGAGTCCCTGCGGAAGAGGGGCCAGAATAACAACACGCACCAATATGATTAATGATCTTTCTCTGTTTATTGCTAAAAGTAACACACTTTTATATGTTTACTAGATTATCACATGGCAAAAGCATCTCCACAATTGGTTCATAGCTCAAACGCACGCACTGCAGCTCAGCCTAATTGGTTATCATGCTCAGTGCTCGTGGTGGGGTGTGCTAACATCTGTGATTCTGCTATCTAGCTCTGTAACCTGTGTTGTGCATTCTTCTCGTAACTCTTTCCCTGTTCAAGGACACTGAGGCCCATCTGCTTCTCCTACTCCTTGAGCTACGTGCAGGACATGCAGGCTTGGATTGTCCAGTCCTGTCAAACAAACTCCATGCCTGTTCTCTAACAGAAATCCCTCTACAGTTGCTCATCCCTCTACAGTACCATGTGATGCTTCCTGGTGTCCCCAGCTGGGCACATCCAGGTGTTACACGAGTGTGTCAGCCTTCAGGGGCTCGCTCTGTGCCATGAGCCCACTCCTGAAAGCAGCACTGGAGCCATGGGGCATTGCCGACCTCATCAACTGCTAGTCAGCTAATGATGATTCATGATAACATAAAAATTTGACTTTTAGATAGAAAATACAATAAGTTGATAGCCTCCCTGTAAGTCTTTGCTTGTTTTGGTATTGTTTATATTCCTCTTTTTAAAAGTATTTTTTCTTCCCCAAATTCCAGGTGGCTGAAAGAGCAGAAGCTCTGGGTTCAGGCCTTTTGCAGCAGGGCTGCAAGCCATCCACAAAGCAGTTCATTGGTGTCTTTGCTCAAAACCGCCCAGAGGTGAGATTTTAGGTCCAAGTTGATATTGTATTAATAATGTTCCTGACCTGTCAGCTTTTTCTTAAGTTATATCTGCTGTCATGACCCCTTCTCACCTTTGTGCTTCCATGTCCTCCTGCAGTGGATCATCTCTGAGCTGGCTTGCTACACCTATTCCATGGTAGTAGTTCCCCTATATGACACCTTAGGTCCTGGAGCCATTCGGTACATTGTCAACACAGGTAAAATCAAAATTGATGTGATCTTCTCAGAAATCAGTTTTGTTGCTCAGAATGGTTCATTTTCTGCTTCTAAAAGACAGATGATCATAAAATCCTAGAATGGTTTTGGTTGAAAGGGACCTTAAAGCTCATCTAGTTCAAACTCCTCTGCGTTGGCAGGGACAGCTTTCACTAGACTAGGTTGCTCCAAGCCTCATCCAGCCTGACCATGAGCACTTCCAGGGATGGGGCATTGTGATTTTACTCATTGAGTGTCTTGAATTCACTTAGAGAGGTTCCTGAGGAGCTATGTGTCCCTGTGCTGCCTCTGTTGCATTTTCCACATGCCCAGTTGTGCATAGCCATGGATAAGAGCAGCTCTGGATGTGGGAATTCCTTCACAGCCACCCACTCCTGTGCTGCGTGATATTTTGTCTCCTAGATTTTTTAATCCATGTGGGATCAATTTTAATATTTTGAACTGAATCCCAGAATAATCATAAATGTCAGCTACAGTTTTGGCATTGATTTAGATTAGCTAAGACTGCATTTTTACTTCATTTTTCAAGAGAAGCATGTGTTATATGCTAGGATTTCTGGTGTAGCCTGGAGTGACTACTTATATAGTGTATCTATGAACCAGAGTCTTGCATTAAAATAAATGTATTGCAAACAGCTTGTTTGGCTGCTTTTCTTGCAGCTGACATTTCCACAGTCATTTGTGACAAGCCTGAAAAAGCCAGGATACTCCTTGACCATGTGGAGAGGAGAGAAACACCAGGCTTGAGCTCTATCATCCTGATGGACCCATTTGAGAAGGAACTGACAGAGAGAGGGAAACGCTGTGGGGTTCTCATCCAGACCATGCAAGAGGTAGAGGTGAGTTTGCTCTCCCTCTCCTTTTACTATTTTTTGTATTATCTGTAAAAAGACAGTACAATGTACAGGGACTTGTGAATTGTGTGCCAGGTTCAGTGTCCGGAGAGCACAAAAGACCAGCTCGTGGCTGGTAATACTGATGCTTGGTGCACTTGAGTCTTGTTATTGTTTGTTGATAGCAGAGCCAACTTTTCAATTCTTTATCCTCAGATATGCTATCAGCTGCTATTTAAGCATGGGAAGGAGGTTGTTATTTGAGACACTCTCCTCCTACGTGTAACCATACAGCCTCACACTTGTTTGAAACACCCGGGATGGAGCTCAGCCTTGAAATCCAAGGAAGGCACTGCAGTTAAGGCAAGAAACTCAGGATAATGAAGATGGCCTCAGTACTAACTATGAATTTGTTTCCTTTAGCTCACACTCTCCTTTAGTGGTTTTCAGATTATTAGCAAGTGATTTACAATGCAGGAATTAAAGTGGAAATCACTTTTGTTACTTTAATCTCTTCCAGGACTGTGGCCGTGAGAGTCGCCATGTGCCTGTGGTGAGTGTTGTCTTGTTGCTTTCCCCACTTACAGCTGCAGCAGAAGGGACCTTAAAGCTCATTTCATTCCAACCTCCCACCATGGGCAGGGACACCTTCCATAGGTGCTCAGACCAAGCTGCTCCAAGTGCTGTCCAATCTGGCCTTGAACATTTTCAGGAACTGGGCAGACACAGCCTCTCTGAGCAACGGGTGACGGGGCTGCACCACTCCAATATGGAACAGTGTGCAGTATTTGCTTTATTCCTTCTGCCTGAAACACTTAATTGAGATAGCTCATCCTCCTATGAACATGTTAATGGGACAATAAGTAAATGCCATTGTTACCCTAATTCCATTACCTTACCCTGGTGGCACTGGGGGAATATCTCTGTACCTTTCACTTTCTGCTGGGGCTCCTATAGTTCAAAAATACTACTTGGCAGTATTTATATGGGATATTTTGGGAAAATTGCTTTGATGTATTTCACTGGCTTCTCATATTAGTACAAAACTCTTAAAAGCAGCTTCTGATGTTCAAGCTCTTTATTTACTCATTCATGACCCAAAATAATGCACATATGGATGGTGCTGAGAATACAGAGTTGCTGCTAAAAATGGGAACAATCAGCAGCTTTGGAATCTTGTCCCCTGTTGTGGAGTTCTTTCCAGAATTGACCTGGAAATTGATGAATTATCTCAAGTTGTCCCATACATCTACAGATATAGGTGGTGGCTTGGAAAATACTAACTGCAAGACAAACACTAAAGAACGCATGCCCTCAGTGCAGCTGGAGCATAAAGGGAGGAATAGAGTCTGCATCAACTTAAGAAACCTGGTTATATTTGCTGAGGGGAATGATAACTTCTTATGTCAGAGCAAAAACATCATTGGTTTGCTCTTTAGGTTTCTACAATGTCAACAGTCTCTACCACTGACACTTTGGCATTTGACTGATGTGATTTTCTTAATCTCCTTTTGTATTTCTAGCCTCCTCGACCAGAAGATCTGTCAATTGTCTGTTTTACTAGTGGCACTACAGGTAAAAGAGGCATTTTAATCTTGAAATGTTAGAATATCTTATGAAATTAATTACTGATCCCACTTGCTGTTATACTGATATGACAATGATATTTCTAGGCATTTTTAATATTTAAGAATATGTAGGTATATATACTTCTGTAGATTGCAAATTAAAAATAATAATATATTTCATTTTCAATGGAATTCTCTGACAGAGAATTCACTTGAATACACTTTGCCAGTATGATTTTCCAATTGTCTAAAAATCCAGCCATGTGTCTGCTTCCCATTTTGCTGTGTAGTTGTGAAGCATTTGATTGATTGGTATTTCTCTTTTGCAAATGTTTAAAAAAAAATTCCCATACCCATACAATGTCGTTCCACAGCTTTCCATTCTCTATATCCTAAGCACACTGATGTCTTCAGCCTACCAAGGTCCTTGTCACCTCTGTCTCCTCTTCTTGTGGGCTACTCATGACATCAAGTCCTGGGGAGATTCGGGATGAGCCTGAGCAGCCCATGGTGCTGTTTCTGGTATACTACTGGTCTCTTGGAGAAAGAAGCAGCATAATTTTCCTGCCTGTTCTTAGCAGAGGCAGTTCTTTCTCTTCTCTCCAGACCATGGTCTTCATCAGCTTGCAGGAATTTCTTACTCTTGAGAACTCAGCCTCTGTAACATCTCCCTGAAAGCTGTATGGACAGATGCACAGGCATCACTGCTTGGGAAACTGCTTTTAGACTTGCCTGGGGGGAAGGTCCATGTTCGAGGGACTGCTGGAGCAGCTCTTCTAGATCCATCTGTGCTCTTGGGACTGCCTAATGCTTGGTCCTATGCCAAAGCATCCTCAGTTTGGTCTCACCTGCTGGCGCCTCTCAGACGGCGGGTCAGGCAAAGCACAAGGGAACACCTTCATCCTCCATCTCCCAGAGAAGACTTGGCTTCAGACCAGGTAGGCAACTGCTTTATCAGCTCCAAGTACAAGCTCAAGATGTTTTAAAAGGGTTTGGGTATTTTACCTTCATACCTGTTCCTTAGTTTTGAGATTTGCACTTCTGACTGCCCAGGACAGAGCACTGATGGGAAGGAGCCTGTGATCTGCTGTGTTCCAGCACTGGAAATTCCTAAATGGGAAAGACTGAACTCAGTGCAGGACATGAACATCACAGCTATGTACAGAGCAAAGTGCTGGAAACAAATGGGAGCAGTAGGAAACTGAAGGCACCATGCTGTGGATACAGCATAGCACAGTGTTTGTGTGGATGTTCAAGTGTAGAGCAATTATTTTTTCAAGTCCCATTTTTGTTGATATTTTTATTTCTAAATAAAAAATTCTGCTTAGAGAAAGTTTCTTTTGATTTTTTTTTTTCTTTTTTGTATTTGCAGATGCAATCATGGGTCAGTTTCTGATTTTGTGCTTTTCTTAGAAACATGCCCAGAGTTACAGAAATAGGACAACCAGGAAGCTCATTTCCCTTCTCCCATCCAGAGATTTCCAATTTTGCAAATCATCTAAAAGTGAACTCTCTCTTAGCAATGCTTTGTGACCCATGAGCCCATCCTCTGCTGCTGCAGGACTTTGCACATCACTCTCTGCCTTTTCCAGAGGTTGCAACAGCACTCTGATCTGTTTTCTATTTTGTGTTTTGATGTAAGAGTTTTATATAGCCCATGTAATTTTTAGTGACCAAATTTAAAATTTTCTTCCAATGGACATGTTCTCTATGGCTTTTCCAATTCCAAAGGACTCTAAATATTTTTGTATGATATCAAAAAAAACCTCTGCTGTAGAATTTGTCACCTGAAAATTGTAGAACCGGAAAGAATTTCCCAGAAGCAGACTTGAACACTTGCTTTTCTTTGATAGGATCAGATGCCCCCATGCCTCCTCAGGGAGAAAAGAGAGGCTGAGTTGCTGAACTCGGATGACAAGACCAACTTCCCTGGTTGTGCTAAGAAGCCATCAGCACTTGGAAATGGGCCAAAGGCACTCAGATGTCCCCAAAGTGTCAAGATACAATTTTTCATGTTGGCTACTCCATAGAAATCAAGTGTCATTCCCTCAAGGATCCGCTGGTGACCAGGTGGATAAAAATTGCTTCCCAGTAGTTTCTCCTAGCCTGGCAGTGCATGTTTCTTTTTGCCAGAGCTCCCCAGGGGAGGAAAGCTTGCGTTACAGAACACTGATGGATCACACCATCGGATTAGTGCTGGGGCACTTGGAAGACTCATTTGGCGATGTGGAAAAGTTCTTCTATTTTTTTAAAGGTTCTGCTATTGCTTATAAGAACTGTCAAACAAGCCTGGCACCAAGATAAGGAGGAATTGACATTCCTGGGCTATTAATTGATTGCAAGGTATCCATTCTGTAACAGGACACTCACTGGGTGTGTCTTTGTGAGGAAATTTAAACAAGAACAGCATTACAGAAATGGCATTGATTTTTTAAATAGAAAAGCAGCCTCACTGCCAACCTTCTTTTTTCAAAGCAGTAATTCTGAGAAAGGGCTCATAGACAGGGGCACCTGTTTGCTAGGTTAACTCTTAAAACTGCTAAGGAAGGTTAAAGTTTACAGGAGTCCCCTAACCCAAAAGCTGCAGCTGTCCATAACAGCATGGTTTGTTCTGGATTTCTTCTGATGGAGGTTCTTCTGGCTCCAACACTGCTGCTCTGCTTAGACACCAGCCTGTCTGGGATGTTGAGCCTGTGCGAGACGGGTGCTGAGGAAGGAGTCAGGATGTTCACACTGCTTCCAGTCATGGTAGAGATACTGAATCTGCATTCAAGTCAGAGGTGGAGTGAGTAAATGAGTCGAACATCTGAGAAATCTTGTAGAATTGCAGAATAGTTTAATTTGGAAGGAACCTTTAAAGCATGTCTAGTTCCAGCCGTAGGAAGGGATGCTTTCACCCAGCCTTGCACTGAACACTTGAAATCCTCAAAAAAAAGTCTGAAGAGTTTTGTCAAGGTGCAGGGACCAGATGCATGCCAGAGGACACAGTTTGGAGTTTCCAAACCAGTACTGAGCACATCCTCTCAACTGGTGCCTGAGCAGTGTGATGCTGCAGTAGCACAGCTGCTTCTAGAGCTGCAGGGGCTGAGTGCATGTATTTGGCTAGACACAACTCAGTAACTCAAGTGATTTTTGAGTCAGGGTGTATATGTACAGCTGACACCTGTTCATGGACTTTTCTTGAAACCTGGATCCATGTGTGCACCTAGTTGTTAATAACCTGCCCGGCTGATTTGGCACCCATGAAGCCTGCTGATTCAACATGTTAGGATGGGAGCAGATGTGGCTGGCAAAGCTGTCGGTTTCACCCCTGAGCTTTGGAATGAGAACGAGACCAAACCAGCCTCCTGTGCACCATGTTCATCTGCAAATGTTTGGGACTGAATTACTCAAGGCACTTGGAACAGCAAAGAAGGATTTTCAGTATAATATATTGTGTTAAAAATATCCTGCTCTACTGCAATAAACGTATGCAACAATTGCTACTGCTGTTTGTGCCTGCCTTTAATTATTTGGGAGGTTGAGTGGGAGTGATGTTGGTGCTGCTGACAGGGCAAAGGGTTCAGTGCTGAGCGTGACCATGTCTGTGCCCATGCCCACACTGGAGGGCTGCTCCACACAGCCCTCAAACTGTTGTGAAATGAGAGGATTAAACATTCTTTCCTGTTCTGAAACATATTCACAAAGCCTAATCTGAGGAAGGCAGAATGAAATTCTGGCTTATTTACCATTTTGTTACATTAACTGCAGGAGCTTTGCCAGGCTGCTGGTGCCCGCTGTGCTAGAGTCACACGGGCACTTGCAGGTAAAGCTCCTCTGATCTGCCTTTGCATGGAGCAGCAGATACTACGTGGCAGTGGTGTGATTGAATTAAAACAATCTGCTTAAAAATATGTTGGAGAGAAAGGGCCTGGCCCTGTAATCTTTATTTGAGCTGAGCTACACCTTCTTTTCACAAGTAAAGCCTTGGAGAGTGATGAAAAGGGACATGGAGGATGAACAGAGCCCTCCATGCCACTTTTTTGTGAACATGGAGGTTCCAGCCTGTGTATTTGCTGCTTAACAAACACTGTATTTTGGCGTCCAAACAGATATGAAATGCAAGAGGTGTCAGCTGAGAGAGTGACTGTAAAAAGGCAAATATTAATGGTGCTGAGCTGCCTGCTGGTGGTGGATGAAACACTGCAGGGGCAGTGCCCAGCTCTGGAACACAACACAGGGGCTTTGCTGGCTCCCTAAATGGTTTAGGACTGTCTTCAAGACACGCCTGCTGCTGACGCTATTCATGACTTCCCTTAATTGCAGTCTCGAAGGGTCTTCTTAGCCTAATTTTTACCTGCACTCCTCTCTGCATTTCTCATGTTATCCAGAGTACTGGCTAAGTAAGAGTGTAACAGCCTTTTAAACGGTGTTTCTTAGTGTTCAAGATCATTCTTAGTCAAAATCTGGATGAAATAAATCCTCCCAGGAGAGGCTGGAACAGCCAGCCAAATCTGATGGCTGTGCTCATTGAGCACTCTCAAAAATTGCAGCTGGGCTGCAAATTTCTGCTGGAACCTGTTTTCCAGAGTCTCCAAGAGAAATATTTCTGTTTGCAGTATCATTTTATTAAGTTTTGAGTATTGCACTAAGTGGTTTTGGTGCATATTAGTGCACAGAAATGATGGTGAAATATGTTCTAAAATTGAAGAAGTGAACATAGTATTTTAACCATGTCTTGTTTTGTCGTTTTTGTTAAGTTTTTGGAAGTTACTTTCTGGCTTATCTTTTAAACTCCCTTTTTGTTTCCTTTCAGGAAATCCCAAAGGTGCTATGCTGACCCATGGAAACGTGGTGGCAGATTTTTCAGGCTTTTTGAAAGTGACAGAGGTGAATACCCTGAACTAGAAAACATTGCCATGTGCAGAGTGTGTGGGTTAAGCTGCAGCCCTGCACGGGCTGGAATTACGCTCTTGCAGATAAAAGACGTCATTTTTCCTGCTCAGAGGGCCAAATCCATGGCAATGGAGCAAGGCTGAATCTACAGTACTGGAGGGCATTAAATCTTCTCTCCAGCCCTGGCTCCCAGGCTCTGTAGAGCGCTAAGGGCTTCTGAGAAACAATGCTGACTCCTGTAAATCAATTAATTAACTCTTTTTGAAGAATTAGGAGAGCACACAAGCCCTGTACAGTTGCAACTGGTGCTTGAAGAGGAGTTCAAGCTCCTCTTGTGCTCTTGTGTATCTTGTGTACTATTGTGCCCAAAAATGTTGTCATTTGCTTGAAGCCTCTCTGCATACAAAGTGTGTGTGTATAAATATACATATAAGAACATATGTGATTTTTTACAAAAATGGTTAATGGTTAATTTCATTGATATTCCAGTATATTTCAGTTTTTGTTAATACATATTTCTAATAGAGCATGGCATTGTGCTGGCCGAGTGCCTTTATAATATGTTTCATACAACATGTAAATTCATATTTAGAAACAATATAGGAAGCAGAATCAGTTTACCCTGACATAGTAAAGATTTTATACACCTTATACAGAACAAATATAAATAATCTAATTTCTGGCAGTAACAGGCAATTCTATAATGTAGTTACATGGGATGAACAATTGGTTACCTCATACCCCTTACTGGTCTTATTGTTGATGTTGAAATAACTGCAGTCTTACTGCTTTAATCCTTGAATTTTCTGAGATTTCCGGACCACTTTTATAAAGAAACTCAGACATGTGATGTAAGAAATCCCACTGAATTCACATGTTTCAATGTTTGCAGGACTGTGCCTCCACAGTGTGTTGCAGTGAGCCCTTGGCCTACTCAGCATGGAGCTCTCTGTGGCTTTAGTGGCAGCAAGAGGCACAAATGAAAGCTGAGGCCTCAAGAGACCTGAGCTTCAAAGGGCAGGAATGTTTATTTTGGAAGGGCATTAATTTATAGCTGAGGGAACTTGGCATCTTCCAGGACTGGCCCATAAAAATGGATTTAGTGTTTGCTGATGGCAGTGGATCCCTGATTAATCTCAAAGGTACCAGACTGAGACCCAAGTATGGTGTAAGTGATTATAAATTTGATATCTCCAGTCACCAGACTATCGCTGGTGGAGGGTAAATGCCTGTAGCTGATCCACAAGATTTGGGTAATGCCTGACCACAGTAATGAAATAGAGTAAAGTGTGAAACACTTGAAAGTAGTATAAATTAAAGAAAGAAAATGAGAAGTTCTGTGGGTTTGCTGTTTAAAAGTTCTTATGGCAGTTTTGCTTAGTTTAGTGATTTTTACAAATTGAACATATTTTTAAGTGAGTCCAGAGCTTTATTATAAGGTTGTTCTCAAATACCAATAAGCTGTTTGTATTTTTACATTTAACTGGACTACTGTGCCAACTGTGAGATGCTATTCAATGTCATAATTTTGGTCTGATTTAAAACCAAATTATTTTGTTTGGGCCCTTACAGCAGTAATAATAAAAAAAACCAACCCTGGTTGATATTAAAAGTTTTGCATTACTGTGCTGGCAGAAAATGAAGCCAAATTGAAGTAATGTATAAATAGATCTGCAGGCTCTAATGGCTTCATTCAGACTGACAGACACCATAATATGAAATGGGATGCTGAGAACACCCACATGGTCAATGATGTTTGACTTTGGTAGGTGATTGTTGGGAGGCCATACCCAAATCTGACCAGCCCAGGTTTAACTTCAATAAAATATCCCCTGAGGGATGAACTCCTGTGCTGCCTCCACTGTATCCCAGGTCATGGGCTATTGATTCCTTCTGAGCAGCAGAAGTACAAGTGGGTATAAACAGTTAATACTATGAGCTGATAGATTTTTAGACCCATTTGCCACTGGCCTTGATGCAAATTACTGGGTAGTCAACCTTTCAGTTTTTCTAATCCATTATATTACAGCAAGCTGGAAATGCAGGTAGAAGGGTTATTTTCTTTTGCAGAATGGGTTAGGTAAGGCTCTTGGGGCCTTTGTTTATTCCAGCCTTCAAGAGAGAGTTAAAAACTCAGCAAAAATAAGACTTCAGCCACTTTGTTTTTAAATAATTTTTCCTACCTTCTCTTTCCCCTTTCTGTGGGACTGTCATAATGCCCTTAAAATCATATTTTAATTCTTTAAAATGACGAGAAACTCTAACAGAAGTAATTAGTTTTTGAAGCCTAAGATGAAATAATTAGTTTTTCCAACACATTCAGATTCAAATCATCGATTAATCAAAGGAAAACAAAAAAAAATTGCTAACTTTGACTTTAGTAACACTATGATTCTTCAACGGTCTCTATGCAGTGTGGGAAAGTGCTGCTCCTGCAGAGCCCTGCTGGTATCCAGGAGGCTCCTGCAAGTTAGCACTGGGATCCTAGGGGCTCGTGCAGGTTTGCACCAGGATCCTGCTGTCTGCACACAGCTGGGAGCACAGGTCAGGGTCTCAGCACCTCCTGGTAGAAAGCAGTGAATAAAAATTGGATTCTCCATCAGGGTGAGCCTCCATTCCCAGCGTGAGCTGCGTGGATACAATCTGCCTTCTGCCAAGGAGAGCCCTCTCCATTGCCCTGTGTGTACATCTCCGTGCTCTTTACTCCTCTGCTAACTGAGCTCCATGATGCTGTGGCTTTAACGCTTCCCTGTGTCTGCCACTCCCTCCTCTCTTGACAATCTTTACCCTTTTGCTCCTCTGGTGCCATTTTTCTTTTTATTGTTTTATGACTTTCTTGTTGTCTTCCTGTCAGTGTTTCTTTCCTTTCTGTCTCCCATGCCCTTCACCTGCAGAAAGTGATCTTTCCGAGACAGGACGATGTGCTCATCTCCTTCCTGCCTCTGGCTCACATGTTTGAAAGAGTTATACAGGTAAGAAACCTGCCTGAACTGACGAGGCCTCGTGGGGCTCCTTGTGTTTTCTTCCAGAGTCAGTGGTCTCCTACTTGTGAGGATGTACACATTTCCTATTTGCCTTTAGCACACATGTTTGAGAGAATGGTACAGGTAAGGTCATTGTGTCAGTGGAAATCATCTTTTTTCCTCACCAACGAAAGAAATAAAATTAAATGAATAAAATACTAAATAACCAGTGATATCTTGTAGCACTAAAAAAGTTTGTACTCCAGAAGTGCCATGTGCATAACACCAGAGCTGTGGTCTCAGTGACATGGCTGTGAGTCCAGAACGATGCCAGGAGAGTTTTCCCAAGTTCTCCAGCTTACACCTGGCTTAGGGATTGAAAAACAGCACTTCAGCAATGAGCCAAACTCATTGCTCATTCAGCTCATGGCTACTGCTACCTGAGCAATTTGTGGGACAGCTTTTCGAAACACTGTAGGATGAGGTGTCATGTGAGTCAAGATAATTTCATGCCATTTTCTATGTCAGCTAAAATAATTTTATTGCATAAATAACATGATCTGCAAAAAAAAAAACCCAAAAAACAAAAACAAAAAACCAAAAAAACCAACTTGACAGACACTGAAAAAGAGGAAACAGATCATGTGTGAGGTGTGATCCTCCTGGCAGGGCAGCATGTGGTGGGCATTCACTTGAGCCTGTGTCCCCTGGGAATTATGGCAGATCCAAACACTGGCTCTTGCCAGCCCACAGAACTGACTTAATGTCTCTTTGGGGAAAAAAAAAAGAATGATGATTTGTGCCGCAATTGGTGAGTTAGGCAAGTCAGGTGAGACAACCACATCAGGTCTCCTGGCCTGAGAAGCTGCAAACTTAAAATTGATCCAGTATTGTGAAGACTGGATCTGGATCCACTTGAAGCTCTGTACCTTCTCAGGGAGGTGTGTTTCAGGCTGAAAGCATACTTTCTGAGTCAGACAAGCATCTGAATATAAACCTCCCACTTCTTAGTAACATCTGTGCCAGAAATAATATTTTTTTCCATGTTAAAAATCTCACAAATTGGAAGTAAAAGCCCATGAAAGATTTGGAGAATTACAGCACAGCCTTTCTCCACTTGCAAGGCAAGTTGGCCAGTGTGCCAGCACTGTTCAGGCAAACAAGAATATAATTATTCAAAATTCATCTGATGGTGGGGAAGAAAGAAATTAGAAACACTGAAAATGCTTTCAGTTCACAGGATGTTGCTGAACAGAAAGGGACAGCTTCCAAAGGAGGTCCAAATTTATCCTCCCATCTGAAAAGGCTTATTAATGCAATTTTTTTTAAAGGGCTAAAAAGTCATTTTCAAAAGCATTCTGAACAGCAAGCACTGCATCAGTGTCCCTGGTTTTAGCCAACATTATTCATTCCTGGCATTTACGGTTAAAATCACACAGATACATTCTTTAAGCTAGAAACTTCTAGTTATTTTCAATTCCCAGTGAGCACACTGGTTAAATTTTCTTTCAAAAATTCATGTTTAGTGTAAAGTACAGATCCAGCATTGTGATTTTCATTAAACCCATATCACATGTGTAAAATTCCTAAGGTTTCAGCTGATGGAGACAGTCTCTAACTCCCTGACAAAGCAGTGAGGACAATTTCATTAGTAGTCCAGATTTTTAGGAACAGCACAAAAAGACCTGGATGTCTCTTAAGGAATTTTCAATTTATTTAGTTATCTGGGGAAGACAAGCCCACAAAAGGGAGCTGAAGTTTTCAGTCTACTCAGGAAGGCTGGGCTCCGCTCTGGCATCACAGGCGCTTGCTGAGGATGCTTTCTACTCCATGCACTGTAAAACCATGGGAGAAGTGCTGGTCTCCAAAATGTTCTTCAGTGATAAAATGCCAGTCTGTGATGGCTCCTTGGCAGAATTACTGGTTGGCAGTAACTAGCTGCCAGTTGGCTCATGGCCAGCAGCCCCCCTACCATATCCCATATACTGAGTTCCATTCTTATCTGATGAGAACATCTCTCTTTCTTTTCAAGTATGAGACTCCTGGATTTGTAGTTTCCATACAAGTCAAGCACATTTTATGAAGTGGGCTTCTATTTCTGAGATACAGGATCAGCCACTGTATTGCTAACGTAGTTTATATTGTTGTATTTAAACAAAACTAAAGTATTAACATCTAAAAATCGGCTGCTGCTCCATGTTTTATGATGTTTCTTACTTTGCATTTCTGTATTGACAATAGGTCCTCATGGTGTGAGCTGCTATGGGAGGCCTGGGCTTTAGGAAAGTTCTGATCCAGACTCTGACCATAACTGGGGCTTCTCTATCCCCATATGCAGGGGATGAAGGGAAATCCCTTCTGTAAAATTTGATTCCTTGTTCTTCCAGAACAAGTGGCAAATTTGGTGGATGCTAAATTGCCAGTACTGAAAAATGCCCAGAACTATCTGGGTATTTCTATTCAGCACAAAATTTATCATTATTTCTATATGTATTTCCAAAGTCCCATTTTTGCCATATTGGAGAGCAGAAATTCAGAAAAGGTGCTTCTGCATTTGGGAGGGATGCTTTGCTGTGGGAATTGAAAGCAAAGGGCTTACATTTGTTCCTCTTTCTCCCCATCAGTCTGTAGTGTACTGTCATGGAGGGCGAATTGGCTTCTTCCAAGGAGATATTCGCCTCCTGTCTGATGATATGAAGGCACTGCGGCCAACCATCTTCCCTGTTGTGCCACGGCTCTTGAACAGAATGTATGACAAAGTGAGTTGGATTTGGATTTTACTCTTTTTGGAACAATGGAGTTTATGTCCCTTTACTACTCATGTGGAAGAATTCCCTTAGTCATGGAGATTTCTCAAGCAGATTACACTATTTCTGCCTTGCTGCAGGCACATTCTCACCCTGTGTAAAGGATACAGCTCCTTCAGTGTGTAAGTCTGCTATGACTGACACAGACTCCAGACACAGCTATCGTGTGTGAATATGAAATACCTATATATTATCCTCCTACCCTTTTCTCACTAAGCTTACCAGTGACATTTCTAGAGATACGGGATTTTTTCATCACAGAAACATTAGTCAAACCTGGCTGCACAAGGACCTTTTGCTCTTCAGTCAGATTTGAAACTTGAATCTCTAATTCTGGTGGCAATAACAGCTGGAAATCAGAAATTGCAAAAAGCCTTTGAGGATTTAGGTAGTGTAAATATGACAGTGGCTTTTGGAATTAGAAATCTTTAAAACTAAGGTAAAAGTATTGCAAGGTATTTAAGACAGGCATGTCTGGTCATCATGCTAAATCTGTTTGACCAGCTGGGAATATTTATTCCTCCGAAGACTTATCCGCTAAAGACAAGCTTAAGTACAAGCTACTGATTTAATTTTTCCCCAAGGTCAGGACTTCTGTGCTTTATTAGGGGGACAGGCACTGGGGTTTCTCATTTGTTAAGGTGGAGTTCGTGCTGGTGCCTGATTAAACTCAGGTAAATGCAGCCCCCGTCACTACATCAGCCACCACTGATACCTGTTCATGTTGCTCATCCCCTGTTGCTCAGGTTGCATGAACTTCACTGAACCCTATCACAGAAATTATATAAATAAGAATAGCCCTGTCAATCTAGTTGAAGCCTGCACTATCATCCTCCTTTCCCTCCAAAGGAACCACATGTACCATAGGGAATGGAGCGAAACACATAATTCCTTAATGCCGTGTGGGGTGGAATGAGGTTCCTGTGTTTACCAAGAAGTGTCTCCTTGGCTCTGAGAGATCACTCCGGCCAGAACTGCAGGGTTCTGTGCAAGCAGAGCTTTCCTACCCCTGCCAGTGGCTGGCAGTGCACACACTCACCCACTTGCTGGAGAGCTCAGGCGTTACCAGGGATTTGGAACTGCAGAGGCTCAGACGCAGAGTTCCAGAAATATTTATTCTGAAGGGGACCACGAGCGTAAGAGAGCGAATGACCCCCCAGCATCACTTGTTATAGGGACACTGGGCCAATGGTCAGGGGTCACGGGGGTGGAGAGAGGGCAGGGGGATACAGTGACCACTAATGGGGAGAGGGGAGGGGTGAGGTGAGGGAACAGGTCAAGGCCAATGAACAGAGGTGGATTAACATATCAAGGTGAGGTAGCTTAGGGAGAAACCATTCAATTCTTAGGGGTATTTCAAACCTCAGAGTCCCACCAGCGTGACTCTGCTGTTTTGGGACCTATGGGCTCTTTGGTAGCTCCCAAGGTGGACTCTGTCACCCCAACAATTCCTTTTCCCGCCCACTAAGAAACCACAGTGTAGCCTTGTTTACCTGCGCTGCAAATGTAACTGCACCCAGCTGGCTGGATGGGTGTCATGGGGAGAACAGGTATCGATGTGTTCTCTCTTCTGTGTCTGCTATCCTGTGCTTCCCCAGATCTTCAGCCAGGCTGACACATCCCTCAAGCGCTGGATCCTGGAATTTGCTGCAAGACGGAAAAAGGCCGAAGTTCGAAATGGCATCATTAGAAATGACAGTTTGTGGGATAAACTTTTCTTTAATAAAATACAGGTAAATTATTTAAGAACTGAGTCTGAAGTCAAAGAACTCTTGTTTCTTCTAGCAATGACAAGGGAGTTTCAGACAGGAGAAAAATTTCTTCATGGAGAGGGTTGTCAAGCACTGGAATAGGCTGCCCAGGGCAGTAATGGAGTTACCACCCCTGATAGTGTTAAAAAAGGATGTTGATGTAGCACTTGAGGACATGGTTTAGTGGTGAAGATGGTGCCAGTAATGGGTTGATGGTGGGACTTGATGATCTGGGGCATGAATGAGGGTATTGAGTCTTTCATTAGTAAATTTTCAGACAGCACTAAGCTGTGAGCGTGTGTCCATCTGTTGAAAGGTAGGAGGGCTCTGCAGAGAGACCTGGAATGGTTGGATGGATGAGCAGAGTCCAGTAAGAAGAAGTTTAGTAAGTCCAAATACCGAGTCCTGCCTTTTGGCCACAATAACCCCCAGCAATGTTGTAGGCTGGGGATGGTGTGGCTGGACAGTGCCCAGGCAGAAAGGGACCTGGGGGTGCTGGTCGACAGCCAACTGAACGTGAGCCAGCAATGTGCCCTGGTGGCCAAGAAGGCCAATGGCTCCTGGCCTGGATCAGGAATGGTGTGGCCAGCAGGACCAGGGAGGTCATTCTCTCCCTGTACTCAGCACTGGTGAGGTTGCACCTTGAGTGCTGTGTCCAGTTCTGAGCCTCTCAGTTTAGGAGGGACATTGAGATGCTTGAGTGTGTCCAGAGGAGGCAACAAGGCTAGTGAGGGGCTTGGAACACAAGCCCTATGTGGAACAGCTGAGGGAGCTGGGGTTGTTTAGCCTGGAGAAAAAGAGACTCAGAGCTAGCCTTATCACTCTCTACAACTTCCAGAAAGGTGGTTGTAGTCAGGTGAAAGCTGGTCTCTTTTCTCCAGGCAACAGCTGACCGAATGAGAGGACATAGTCTTAGCTCTGACAAGGGAAATATAGGTTGGATATTAGAAAAAAGTTTTTTACTGAAAGAGTGATAAAGTATTTGAATTGTCTGTCTGGGGAGAGGGTGGAATCACCATCCCTGCTGTGTTTAAAAGAAGACTGGATGTGGCACTCAGTGCCATGGTTTAGTGGAGGTGTTAGGGCATGGGTTGGACTTGATGATCTTGAAGGTCTCTTCCAACCCAGTGATTCTGTAATTTCTGATCTTAGGGGTCTTTTCCAGCCTTAACAATTCTATGATTCTATGATTCCTTAAAGTCAGCGTAGTCCACTTGTCTGATGATGAACAGTGGGCAATCACTACTTACTAGTTAACAGCAGACTAGGAAATGGAATAGAAAAAGGGAACCAAGCACAGTTTACTGCTCCATGAAGTTTTGCCATATTTATTTTTATTTTTTTAATTTTTGTTTTAAACACCATGCATAATGTCAAATTTTCAATTCTCTCAGAGATAACTTTCCACAGGGAAATGGGAAAACACAAGGCAGGCTAAGATGACATTTGCCACATCCCTCTTCAACAACACCAAGAAATCACTAATTTATGGAATAGTGCCAAAAATTTTTTGCAGCTCTCAGATAGAAACTGTGCCCCTGCAGGGAAGGAAAGGTATCTAGGGACAAAATTCAGGAAGGTGGTCATGAAAAGAGGAGTCACTGATCAAAGAGACGCTGCTCCAAAGTTTTCTGTAAAATCTCAACAGATAGGATTGGATTTAGGGTTGGGTTTCAACTGGGCATATTCAAACCTGCTTTTCCTCCTAGGAAAAGAATAAGGTTTTAAAGGAAAATGCACATATGAATCATGGTTCAGCAACCATGAAGAAAGAAATCAGAATGCCCTTTGTTTGTCACACTTCTCAGTAAAAAGAGATGAAATTGGCTTTAAACCAGTTTTTTGGGGCTCTGTACTACTCCAGGAGCCTCTGATTACTTCATTTTTTTAATTGGGTGACTTATCTGGAGACATGCCACTTTATTTTTAACTAAAGAAACTGACTGTACTTGTGATCTGTGGATTAGTTGTCCTCAGTGTGCAAAGATAGCAGAGTTCACCCAGCCAGGAATGAGCCAGGATATTGATGCAAGGACTGGTGAGACGGGCAGACTCAGTCAGCAGTTGTTTTCTTTTGTGCTGGGTTTCCTTTTTTACTTTTAGAATAAAGAAAAGGAAATAAAGAGAGAAGAGAAAGAAGTAAAATGGGACACAGGAATTGATGTAATACCCTCCAGAAATATTTGAAGGTCATCTGCCTTTAAAAAAGGAAAACATTATTTTAGAGGGCTTGGGAGGCAATTCATTAAAACTGATGAGGGGTAAATACGCCTAGAAGACTGGATGGGGGAAGAGTCTGTTTTTCCCAGCAGTTCCCAGAGCCAGGTCTGCAGCCTGCCTGGGCACAGCAGTCACAGGAGCCCGGGCTGAGTAGCTCTGCCTGCCAGGGACATGGGCACTCCTGTCTCTGTACACCGAATGAGGTTTTATCCCTCAGGAAAGCTTCAGAGCTAGTTCATATTTCCATACATTTCCATCACAGAACCACAGAATGGCTGGGTTTGAAGAGTCCTTGAAGATCACCTAATTCCAACCCCTTGCCATGGGCAGGAAATCCTGCACATCTACCTTACAGAGAGCATTTTGTGCAAGCTCATAGTTTTGCCATCTGTAGTAGCTTCTGATGCTTTCTTTTGTTTGCTCCTTCCACCAAACAGGCAAGTCTTGGGGGATGTGTCCGCATGATAGTGACAGGCGCTGCCCCGGCGTCCCCGACTGTCCTGGGCTTCCTCCGTGCGGCCCTCGGATGCCAGGTGGGTTCGTGGGGTTGTTCAGGGATGGTCATCCACTGCTAACAAGCGAACACATGTTATTTTAGAAAGGAGATGGGTCAGACCCTCAGAACTGCATTTAGGACAGCTGTACCAGGATGGATCCAACAGCAGGGCTTGGGGCAGCCACGGAGTCCTGGTACACCCAGAGTTCAGTGGAGTGGGAACAGCCCTGGGATGGCAGTAACAGGCAAGAGATGTTTTCACTCTGGGCATCTCCCAGAAAAACTCCATAGGCTCATCCCATCCACATCTCAGCACTAAATTGAGCATGTGCAATTAAATGCATTTGTGCAAGTGCTGGGAACTTCATTACATGAGTTTTATTCTATATATAAATGGAGAGAGCTAATCTTCAGACATCAGCCTAACCCACTTGAGATGCCCACTGTATTATTTTTCTGTGATTAGAAAGCCCAGGGCAACTGAAAGGTCTCATCTGAGAGCCTAAAATTAGTCAGGAAGAAAAAAAAAGGTGGATTTTCAAAATGTCCCACAAAAATACCTTTTCTCCCCACTAGTAAGTTCCTCTCATAGTGTAGCATATGTCTTGACTCAAAGGCTAACTGCTCAACTCATCTTCTCCCTGTTTTCAACATTATAGAGCCATGGTCTTTGCTAGTCATGTAAATGGAATTTTGTACACAGTAGAAGCCAGAGACAGTGTCCCCATGGCAAATGGGCATCTGCACATTGCAGCTGCAGGCTCAGCTCACAGGACTGTGCAACAGAGGGCAATGCTTGGGATTTCAGTTCGTAATAGTGAAATCTTTCGTGATCTTTTTAAGATACCTGTCTCTTTGTCAGGTTTATGAAGGCTATGGCCAAACAGAATGCACAGCTGGATGTACCTTTACAACTCCAGGTGACTGGACATCAGGTAATTGTTTTCTTCCGCCATTTTAAGAAATAAGAGAAATGCACATTCCTGTAGTAAATTCTGGAATGTAACATCAAGGCCAGGTTGGATGGGGCTTGGGGAAACCTGATCTAGTGGAAGGTGTTCCTGCCCATGGCAGGGGGTTGGAATGAGATGAGCTTTAAGGTCCCTTCCAACCCAAACCTCTCTACGCTATTTCAGAATAGGTTTTCTATCCAAAGAGGAGGTGTCAGTATTTATTTTTAATAGTGCAAAACCTTAATTAAGGAAATTATTTCTGCACACAGACACATCTCCTGCAAGAACATTCAGTGTATCTACAACTATGCGAGTAACTAATAATAAAATGCTAATTATTGTTTGTAGCAGAGATGACAAGTGACTTGATAACTTTGATTTCCAGGTCATGTAGGAGCCCCTTTGCCCTGTAACTTAATCAGATTGAAGGATGTGGAAGAACTGAATTATTTTGCTTCCAAAGGAGAAGGAGAGGTAGCAAATCACATTTTTATATCAAATTCTCACTACTTAATACTGTATGAAGTAATTTATAGAAGCATTTTACCTTTGTAGGGTACATGGTTGCTGATGTGTTACATAGTGCAATCAGGAAAGGAAAATGACAGTTTAACAATAGAACAGCAAAGAATTAATGAAAAAGGAGCTGTGGGAGTACTTCCAGCCTGATTCCTTGAATTCCTAAGACTGATTTAATTAGTTCAGCTAAGAAAAGCTGAATTGCTGTGATTTCTACATTGCTGTGATTTCTATACTACACAAAAATTAAAGTTATTGAAATAACTTTGTTCTTTTTAACTGCAAATGGAATGCAAATCAACTTCAAGCAAATCAGTTTTGCAAACCCTACTTCGTATTTCCATTAGCTTGAAAAAAGTCCATGGATAACCCAAACTATTTTAGTTTCATGGAGCACAGTCATTAAAATATTTCAAGTTTTGTGAGTTACTACTTAACTTGTATTTATAGCAGAATAAGAAAATAATTCTTCATCACCTCTGGTTGTTTTGCAGATATGTGTGAAAGGACCGAATGTGTTTAAAGGTTACTTGAAAGATGAAGTGAGGACAGCTGAGGCGCTGGACCAGGAGGGCTGGCTTCACACAGGGGACATTGGAAAATGGTTACCTGTGCGTACTGGACACACACAGAGTTTATGGCAATTGTTTTACCCCATGTAAATTTTCAGGGACTGAACTCAGGTCTCCAAGCAGGACTATCTTTACAAAGGATTAAGTTCATATTTGGCTCAATATGTCAGTGAATCATTTGAAAGCACAACGGGCAATTAAAAGCTCTGTTAAAGACAGACTGCTTGCTGAGTTTCTGTGGTCAGATAACTTCTCATTTCTTTTTCCTAACAGAATGGGACCCTTAAAATTATTGATCGGAAAAAACATATATTTAAACTTGCTCAGGGAGAATATATTGCACCAGAGAAGATAGAGAATATCTACATCCGCAGTGACCCTGTTGCTCAGATCTATGTCCATGGAGACAGCCTACAGGTACAAACCAAGTTTTCAGAAAATCTTACTTTACTCTTTGTAGTTAGAAGACAGAGAGCTGGGCATGAATGAAGTGAAAATGTGAGTGGATCACACCACATTGTCTCCCTCCTGCTTTGGAGCTGGCTGACAGCCAGGCAGGAACTGAGCTGCTGGTGTGACCCTGAGCAGCTTAGAGAATGCTGTGGCCAAAGATCAAGCCTTTAACTTGGCTTTGGTGTCACTCTTTGGGTCTCCAATGCCGTCCTTTGCCACGAAGCCTGTGGTAAGCCAGGAAAAGGCAAAGCCACTGCTGTTCCCTACACTGCGTGCCCATTCTGACCAATCTTGTTCTGTTAATTTGCACATTTATACACACACCTACCTACAGCTTTTGAAACCATGGAGATTCATCCTCTGCATTCAAGGCTCACAAGCATGAGCCTTCCCTGGTATCAGAGTTTGCCTGGGGCTTGCAGAGCCTTGTGAGTTCTTAATGTCCAAGAGGAGCACCAGCCTAACTGAGGGTATTAAAACTGCTGGCAAATGCACAGTCACAGACAACCTCTTATCTGAGAAAAAGGCACAGACATCAGAATGTACTTCGTGACAATATGTGAGCAAATTATTGACATAATTAAACAAGAAGTGGTAAACATGCAGAAATTCAGCTGACTTGTCTATTCACTTCAGTGTAGAGCCTGGAATGGGGTTCAGCTTTCACTTGCAACTTTCCTTCTCCTTTACCTACAGGCCTTCCTGGTGGGCATCGTGGTGCCGGATTCCGAAGTTATGCCAGGTTGGGCAAAGAAAAGAGGGTTTGAAGGAACATATGCAGAACTCTGTAAAAATAAGGTCTGTATCTGCAGTACAGACTAGTTTGTTTGTTTTTTTTTTTTTATTACATGTACACAATACTGTGTCTAGGAGTGATGATTTCAGTGACAAGAATTATTTCCTCACTGAACATTCAGCAGGGTTGACCTGAATCCAGTGATATGTGAAGAGTCTGTATTGCAGAGAACAACAGTACAGCAGGAGGAGAGGTTGTGTTTGCTTAGATTTCTTAAATAAAACAATTAAATAATATTTATCACTGGTCTTCTCTGTGGTGACCAGCAACAGGACCAGAGGGAAGGGCCTGAAGTTGTGTCAGAGGAGGTTTAGGTTGGATATCAGGAAAAAGTTTTTCCCAGAGAGGGTGGTTGGGTACTGAACCAGGCTCCCAAGGGGACTGGTCACAGCATCAAGTCTGACAAAGCTCAAGGTGCATTTGGACAACACTCTCAAGCACATGGTATGACTCTTGGGGCTGTGGGTCCCTACCAGCTCAGGACATTCTACTATTCTATAAAGAGAGCCCCAGCCTTAAACACATGCTCTCTAATACTGAGGAACTGCACTGGATCACACCAGTGAATACTGATGCCACTGAACAATCTCACTGCTATCTGTGGGCAATTGATTCTGCATTGAAGTCTAGCAGATGGCTGAAGGAAGCTGCTATGTCACAAAGCTTGGTTTGAAAAAAGAACCTTACTTTTCATACCAAGGAGACACTTAACATCACCACACAAGTGTAATGTTTACACATTTCAATAGAATTTTGCTAACTACATATTAACTGTTAGTAGGGCACTTGAACTTTACTCAGAAACATGTTTTTTTGGTGAACAGTGAGCATTAATTGCATATAAAGTTGACTATGGTTGCTCATGAGGAATTTTTGTGTTTTAATGCAGGAACTGCAGCAAGCAATAATGGAAGACATGGTACGGTTAGGGAAGGAGAGTGGGCTTCACTCTTTTGAGCAGGTAAAATGAAACACATCATTCAGTGTGGTCAGACAGGCAATTTGCCTGTATAGAAGAGGGATTTGTCAGCGTTTCTGATGTAACTACAAATCTTTATTGCACTTGTACATGATGTTTTTGGAAAGAGCTTTATTGCTAGCAAGCTGTATTTATGCTTTTTGGAAAAAAAAAATATTTGCTGTGATTCTGCTTCCCATCCATGTTTGAAATCTGAATTAAATTTAGTGAAAGTTTTAGGTGCAGAGGTCATAATCTAAATTGGGGGCATGGATAATCTCCAGACTGACAACCAGAGGTCAAGATAAACATCTGTAGAGTCTGACATTTCTGCCACTGAAAGCTCTGTTAGAAATTGGGTCACTAATTATTGCTGTTATACCTGACCTCAAAATACTGCTGGTTTCTTTATTTTCAGTCTGGGCACTAGTTCACTCCTGCTTGTGTAAATATTTCTGCAATAGAGCTACAAACATTTCATAAGAAGAGATCTGAAATCAACCATAGATTACATAGCATTAAAAACACAAAAATCCACCCCATTTTAAAATGTCAAATGTTTATTTCTGTTTAAAAAAAATGAACACCTTAATCATTACTTATGATTAGCAAGGGCCTTTGCTTTTGTTTAGACTGTTTCTGCCTGATAATTCTAATTCACCATATTGGAGTGGAGCAGAAGCATCATTAAACATAACCCTGTTATTCTTAATTTCTCAGTTACCTATGCAAATGAAGTTATCGGGAAAATAAGTGTACTTAAAAAAAATTCAATATAAAGTATTTTAATGCATACAAGTTTCTGTGCTAATAAGTCTTGTTGCCTCTGCCATGGTCTTCACAGTATGAAATATCCTCAAGTAACCAATTCTACCAGCAGCTTTCAATTAATGAATTTAGTGAGGAAATCCTTGTCATCTGTCTAAAAATTGGAATAAAATAATAATAGAACAGAATAAAAAAATACATTATACCGTTTCCAAAATTAAAGGACTTCAAAACTTCATCTCCGTTGTAATATGTGATCTTAAAACTTTGAGCCAGATACTGTGGCTCATGTTCACATGGGATGGGATCCCCTGTTTATGGGGATACTCTTTATCATCCCCATCCTTGTCTGCAGCTTGGATCTCTGTCTTGGGAATGACAAGTCTGGCTCCTATAACCATCAGCTTCCAGGATCTGAAAGCTAGTGCAGCAAACTGGATAGCATTAATAGCATGAACACTGATTTATGAAGGATTGCATGGGGGAGCTGGACCACAACGCTTGCAGGGAAAGATGAATCTCTATCTAAGGAATAGAAAATGGGTTTGCAGCCTGTATTGCTGCAAATCCCAGCCAAACAAACGGCAAAGCAGTCTGGCTTGGGGAATCACAAAAGCAGCAGATGGCTGGGGAATTTTATCTTAAATTGGTGGACTCTGACCAGCCACGCAGCAGTTTTCTACTTTCTCCCTCACCAGCATGGGAAGGAAAATCTCGCTTCCATCTGTGCTGCCCGCTGTGCTCAGAGCCACTGCCTCGAATAAGGGCAGCCTTGTGAACTGCCATTTGCACAGGCTAAAAGATTTGTATCATTTTAATCAGCTAAAGATGATCATCATGTACATGCTTTGTGCCTGCAAAGCTTCATGATAATTTCACAAGATTGAATCAGTGCTGTTTACTTTTGCAGTGGGGTTAAGGTGAGGTTTCCTAGCACAACTCTCTGCCCTTGCCCTCTCCCCCTCTACCATGTGAAACTGCAGTGATGATATCACACAGTCTCTCATGTGCTGCCTCGCTGTGCTCTGGCCTTGCTTTCATACAGAAAAGAAGTTTATGTCATCATAAACTCTCTTGGAGAGCTCCCTTCTGTAGGCAGGGGAGGGAAATCCTGAGGGCTCAGCAGAAGAATGTCCTGGAATTGAGACACCACCGGAGAGAAGCATGGCAAAAGAGTTAATGTTTATTCAGTGTGATGCCTGTAACCTTTGCTATAAATATATCCCTCTTTTATTTTAGGTCAAAGCCATTTATATTCACTCTGATATGTTCTCAGTGCAAAATGGTTTGTTGACTCCAACATTAAAGGCAAAGAGACCAGAACTGAAAGATTACTTCAAAAAACAAATAGAAGAGCTATATTCAAGCATCTCCATCTAAAATCATGGGAAGAATCTTCTGAGTAATGGACTTCATAGCAATATTAGAATAATACTCAAAAAGTACAGAGCCAGAACAACACTGCTGAAATGGATAAGCATCTGAATCTTACATTTGAGCCTTTCATTTTTCTAGGATTTCATCACTAACCATATTTTCCCTTCTTTTTGCCATCAGGTGCGATGCAATTTCTTTTTTACTCTAGGTACACAGTAAGGCACTACTAAGAATTATACTAAATTGCCACAAAATATGCAGAAATTTCAATCTATGACGAAGTAAATTATAGAAGTGTATCTTATAAATAACTACAAACTATAAACTTCTAATTAAAATAGGGAAAAATTCAGGTATGTCGATATTTGATTGTATGTAACCTAATATATTAGAAACTAAAATAATGGATAATTCAATAATGTGGTCTACCTCAAATAATCAGTGATTGATGGTGAAAGTAAAAGTCTGTTTTCTCTGATTTGGAACTTCAAGCTGGATATTGGTTTATATAGTAAGTGATAGTTTTTATATTTTTCAGGACATAAATTATATTGATTTGATTTAATCATTGATGATTTAACAACCAGAACAGAAATAGGAAGGAATGCCCGCTATTTGTACTTAATAGACGTATTAGTATATTACATCTAATGGATTAATGTTACCTTGAAATTACAAGAACAGGGTAGGATGTGATAGCATAGAATTCCCTCTATTTCCTTTCCATCCAAATACAGTTTATCCATGGTATGCAGATTCTGCAATAGGGCTCCTTCAGTCCAGTGCACTCACAGACATCTGAACTGCTCAAACTGAGAAGGTTGCAAAAGCATTGCTGGCTCTGTGGTGGCTTTAGGTGGGAGTTCATGATAATCCACATGCTCCCAATCCCTAATTTATTACTTCACATGCTGCTAATACTGCGTAGTCCAGCTGGACTAACTCCCTTTCAGAAACAGCGCTAAAGAAATGGAGCCCAAGGAATAAGCTGTGATTCTGGATGGGCTTAGCAAAATGAAAGGGTTTGGGAAAAGGCCAGCCTGAGGTGCAGCAGTGGAGGGCATCCTTTGTCTGGCCATGGAAGGAGAAGGAATACTATCCCAGAAGACTCATGGGGATGGGCTAAAGGCTGTGTTAGCCATGGCTGTGCAAAGTGTCACCGTATGGCAGAACAGTGGACGTGGTGGCAGAAAGGCCTATTAAGGAAAACGTCTTTATGTTCAGACATCTGAGAGCATCAAGTCCCGTTGGCATCACTCGGGAATAAACAGCAAGTTGTCTGGATAAAACCCTAGATTTCTGTGGTCATCAGAAAGGGGATAAGTCTCACAATGAGTAGGAAAAGACTCTAGAGTTCTCTCTTAGTACAAAGCACGGTACAAGGCAAAGAGAAAACTGTCATGTCAAGTTGCTTGAATACTTGGACTGTCGATGGCTTCTTTCTGCTAAACAGGGTCCTAAATATCTGTATGTATTTTACTAGCTGATGTTTGTTGCACCAGTGCATACTAGCATGGAGCTGTGCCTGCTAGATCTTTGCTAGGACAGTGGAAGCACACTTATTTTCTCTTTTATAGTGGTATCCACTGTAGATTTTGAAGCTAAAAGTTTAAATTTTTAATCTAAACAGTATCTTATTTTCTCTCTGAAGTTCTGTTGCATGCTTCCAAATGAAATAAATTGAATGAATATGTTAGTGTTATATGAAGACTGATTTATTGCAGTGATTTCAGAATAAAATGATACATAGGAAACCATATCAGTAACATAATGACTCAAAGAATGTGGCAGTTTGATTTATCAAATGTGCGTTTGTCTGAATCCCTTTATGCGCCTGATTCCTCATTTTATTTCAGTGCAATGACTCATATCAGTCCAAAGCAAGTAAAGAAATATCTAAGATCTGATGGGATCATAAATTAATTTTTCACCAATGTGTGCAGCAATAGCATCCCTGAAGAATTTGCGTGCACCATGTCTATGAAGGACAAGAATTATGGCATAAAATCTGGCTCTTTAGTCATAAAGGATTTTTATCTTAGCGGAGTTTCGTTCATATCCTTTTTGTATCAGCCAAAAGACAGTCATTACATACACAACCTTCTAAGCAATAGAGAATTAAATTCAGTATAATTTCCTGTCTGTTTTCATCCAAGTTTTAAAATAATAAAAAAAAAACTGAGTAAGTAGAGAAAAGCTATTTTTCACTGATATTTTTTTGCCATTTGAATTTAATTCACTTTTCTCCTAAGATGATTTCAGGCTTTTTGAGACAACTAGTCTGTATAAGTATAGAAGATCCCAATATGAGTTTATTTACAGCTTAGATGGCTGTTACTTTTACATATATGATACTGAATAATATATCTATATTTTTCTTTTGGTATTTGATGGAAAATGCTGGATGCACTAGAGCCAAATTTATGAACACCAAAAGAATAAGAAAGAAAAAATGCAGACTTGGCCACACTTGGATGATGCAAAATCTGAGGGAAATTGTTGTTATCACACCAAAAGTGTCAATGGTTTCAGAACATGTGAAAAATTATATAAATGAACTAAAAGCTCTCTTTTATACTTGTATAATAAGATTTTCCTCTGCAGGTCACTCTCTCCTGCTGAATCATAATGATGTTGTAAGATATTAACACTTGAAAAAGAGTCATATGTAAGGCATGAGCTAGGCTCAATCCTGCTTTTCTTCAAATTCCAGGAATATTTATTTTGCGTTGAGCTTTCTTAAATTGAAACACTTCTTGTGACCATCAAGGAAAAATTCCCAGGGCCAATAACCAGTTGTTTGGAGTTTCTTGTGGGTTTTTGTTTTGTTTTGCTTTGTTGTTTGTTTGTTTGTTGTTTTGCTTGTTTTAGTTTTTTACCTTAAGATAACTAATTACAAAATTTGTTTCTATTTTCCATCTTAAAGAGTATAGACTCTTTTTGCAGTCAGTTTTACTGTCGCAGTACTGCATGCTTGGAAATCTGAAACATGGGAGGTTCTTCCTGGGCCTGGTGCTATGCCTGTGGAACCCCTGAAAGACTGTCTTACATATAAAAAAACATAATAAAATACATTTCCCAGGAAGAGACTCTTGCTTAGTTATAAGTTTTGTATGTTCTTTGCTTGATATGTTGCACAGAGGAAAATCTGTTCTGCAAAAATGCACAAAGTGTGAAAAGAAACCAGATCAGAATCTTTAATCCCATGTGGGCAGGAAATACATGAATAATTCTGTCCTGAAAGGCACATTTGCAGGTTAAAATGCTTGATGCACATCAGGTGAGACATAGACAGTATGTTTTTATGGATAAAGTACCATTTTGCAATCTGTCCTCACTGTTAGTCAGTATCTATCAGCAACAATGAAGTCCAGTCTCATCTTTGCCATGAATATAAAAATCGTGTAACAAAATAATCTGACCTTAACCTCTGCAATGAAAAAATTAACTTAGATTTTTCTTTTTTTTTAGTTTTACATGTGTTAAAAGCACAAACTGCTGGTCTGTATGTAAATAAATGCTACAAGATGAATGTAAACTGGGAAAGAATATACTATTTTTGCATGGTAATAGACTTAAAAGACTAAAAACTTAGAGACCTCTGGATGCCTTAGAGAAAAATTGAAAAGGCATTTTATTTACAGACAATTCTATTGGCATACTTTTTGTATCTTTGGTTGAACTTTGGTTTTCTCTGGGGGAAAAACATCAGAATTAAATCATTGTTTCTTCTTGGAATTGATATGCTTAATTATTTTGCACATTTAGTATTTCTATACCATCTTCACTCCTATGAAACAATGAAGGTTTTCAGAGAAGAAATCTGGATGCCTGTAGCCCAGAAGTGAAAAGGTTTTAGATCCCTTGAATTCTTCCAAAGAAAAATGTTTTCTGAGGCATCTGGGGTTTGTTTAAGCCCTTCATTTCAGCTTTTTGTTATGTATTTTAGCAAAGTAAAAGTAGCAAACATACCAGGCATTTTGGTAAGTGTTGCCTATTGTATTTTCAACTGAGAGTGAAGGGGGGTAAAATTTAACATATATATTTGTGTAAAAAAAAATCCTAACTATTATTAAAAAAATTTCAGTTTTGGTAATTAGTATGTATATCAAAGAGTCATCTATGGAAACTTTTGTAAATAACTAAATTATCGCCTTTCTCAAAACTGCTCATAAGATTTTCTTGTGGACTGACATACAAAAGCTCTTTTATAAAGTCTGTTGTTCCTCCAGCACTTTGTCCTCACCATCGATATGAAGTCATTGAGAATGTGTGCCTAAACTAAACGTGTTGAAAAAATAATAAATTATGTAAAATAAAATAATGACAAAAGGCATACTGGGACATGAGACAGATTTTAGCAATCTCCTATGAAAACAAATTGTTGCAGAGTTCTCTGAATATGCAGCAGTCTTTCTGTAATGGTTTCATTTTTTTAAATTGTAAATCAATAATAATATAACCAAATGTATATGCTTGTTTAATATGAATTGACAATTGGGAATGCATAGTATTTTTTCAGACTGTGTCTAAACCAATAAAGTTTCAAAGCATTCGGACTCTATCCAGGTTTTTGTGTGCGCTTGTATCTTCACTTGGAAATCCAGAAATGCCGGGGAGTGTCCAGATTGGATGGAGCTTGGAATAACCTGGTGCAGCAGAAGGCGCTGGGGGTTGGAACAGCATTATCTTTGTGGTCCCTTCAACCCAAATAATTATTTCTCTACAAACTGAAGCTGAAACACGGGGTCGAATCAGTTGAGGGATTATTACACACACTATTTATTGACTCCATTTTCATACACGACTTTTTCCCGGTGAGGGCAGTGAGGCACTGGGTTCGATCGCTCCGGGAGTGTTTCAGTGCAGGCCGCGCAGGCCGCGCGTCCCCCGATCCCCTGAACGCGTCCCTGCCCACGGCGGCTCCCTCACCGCGCATGCGGCCTGGG
>JAHLSL010000025.1:10557564-10571263 GCA_025920805.1 Petroica traversi | reverse complement strand
GGGGTCTCCCAGATATGCCGGCGGCGTTTGTTCGGGAGCGCGGGGCCTTGCGGGCCCGAGCCCGCCAGTAAGCGTTTCTCCCGGGCGGCTGCGGGGCCGCGGGTGCAGGAAGCGGGGGAGGTACCGGAGGGAATGGCTGAGGGAAAGAGGAGCCTGCGCTGTGCTTTGTTCGGTGTGTTCTCGTGGGTAAAGATGCTGGGCAGGGTAATCTGCCAAGGTTTTTATCAGTAGCGTCTTCGATGTCTCCCCAAAGGTTCGTTCCTCTTAACTGTGCCAAGCGCAGCGGGACCTCTGTGTGGCTGGGAAGGGGTTTCTTGTTCCCCATGTCCCTCACGACTTGGAGAAAGCAGACTGCTGTTCTGGAAACAGGAGTGTTTCTTCTATTTTTAGCTGCTAGTTGGCGATAGGAAGGACTTTTCCTTCTGTAAAAGTGCCTCCCCTCCATTTAATCGAGTTAGAAGGGTGCACTGAAAAATGGCAAGACAAAAGCCTTGCTTGCCTTTGAGAGAATATTTTAAGAATTGCTTTAAGTCGTTACTCAAAAGGAGCTGCCTCGTTTTTGAACGCAGAGCAGCCAATACCAAGGCAAGAATTTGCTACTTGTTAAGAAAAAAGTGCAGTTCAAGGGAAGAGATGGGAATCAATTGAAGACTGGCATAGTGTGGGGAAGACCACCATGGAATGTTTTGATCCTGGGTTGATCTTGGTAATTTAAAAGTAAAGCTTTGCTGTTAGAGAGTACAGCGAACATTTGTTTTTGTCTTGTTCCTGCTCTGCTGGCTCCTGCTCTTGTAAGTATTTAGTGCTCCTTTGCACAGGACTGAGTGCTACCAGCCACCTGGAGATCTCCATAGGCTTGAAAAAAAAAAAGAAGGAAAAGGATGAGTCCTATCCATATACCATTCTGTCTTGAATTCCCAGGAAGCTTCAGCCAAAGGGTGCTGTGTGGTCCTGGGGAATGCAGTGTTTCAGGCCCAGGTTTTAGTGAGGGGATGGACGCTCCTTCGCGGTCGTAAAGAAATCCTTGATACTCCTAATAAACTTCATTTAAAACTGATTTGTACTCAAACTACTTTGAGTCAAGGTAAAGGTTGCTTCCAAGGTGGTGGGTTTTTTTTCCTTTTAATCAACAGGTTTCTGAAACATGAGAAGTATTTCTTTAAGTCTGCTTTTCATTTTGTCTTGATATACTGCTGAAAAAAGCAAATTAGGATTTTACATTGTTTGTGATAATAGCTTCAGAAAGTGTTACGAGTGTGGAAGGTGGGAACAGCTAAAGGTTCCTTGTTAGAAATAATAATCTAAAGTCTAATGTTGAAATTATCATTATTGAACTAAATATTTATTCTCTAGGCATGAAGAAAAAGTTGAGTGGGAAAAACCTACCAAAAATTAAAGAAAATGTTGAATATACTGAAGAGAGCTCTTCATGCAAGCAAAGGTCAGCCAGAACTCATTCAAACACACCATTGTTAAGACTTGCTAGTAAATTATATTGTCTTGCCTTGTGAGATGGCTCTTGGAGTGATGAAGTCTGAATTATCAGTGTACTGATGTTTGTCAGATTATTGACACCATAAAGACATCTTGGAGTTGTTGCTTTTGTGTAAAACAGTGTAGCTCCATGATTGAACTTCGTTGTGTTCTTCAACTGCAGAAATCAAGTGACTGTCAGAGAAACAACAGACTTGGAGATAAAAGAAGAGGAACCAGAAGAAAGCAGTGTACCAGTGAAGGTGAGAATACTGTCTTGCATTTTTTTATCTAGTAGTGATGGAGGATAAATGAGAGAAATGTGAAACATTAAATTCCTGTGAGTTATGTGTTAGTGTGTGCCCAGGTGTTTTTCAGGCCGAACTTGTATTTTGGATTACATTTTCTGCATCTTTGGTCAGAATAAAAGCTGTTGGAGCTACTGGTAGCATGAGAAAACATCAATTTTAATTATCCTGGATGAGGCAAGGCTGTAGGCATTGTCTTGTGTGGAAGAGATCCCAGTAGATTGTGATTCCAGAGAATTCTTCACTTCTACGTCAGGCACAGACATTTAACAGGTCGTTGTTACTTTTTCTTGTGTTATTAAAACTGGAACAGAGTGATTTGGGATGATGATGCAGAGGCCTTAGAGGACACTTAATACTGCAACAGCAAGAGAATTGTGAACCAGGTGTGTTTGAACTGAAATCTGCTGCAGCAAAGGGCACAGGTGATACTGGTATAAAGCTATTTTTCTTTAAAATATTAGCTCTTTTTTAGAGTCTACCAATTTTACATTTATATTTTCTACAAAGTGCCTAGTTTGTGGAATATACTGCCTATACATCATAGATGTTTGTATTTACAGAAACTGCGTAGGATTCTGAAAGTGATAACTGAGTGTCTGAGAACAAAAAATCAAAAGACAGTGAAGTTCGTTACTCCACCTCTGTTGTGCTTAAGTTCAGTTGATGTCAGTGTGCCTTCAATGGCAGTCTCATCCAGCAAAGATTGTAGGATCAACTGATGAGAATTTTAGAGCTGTAAGTCAGATTGCAGATTTGTTAATGTGCATGAAAAACCCTACTACAAATTACACTGAACAGCAGGCTAAAGTGGTGAATTACTAGATAGTGAGTTTTCTCAGCATCTACTAATGTAGGAGGATATCTAAATGCCTTTCTTTGTGTACACTCAGTTTTCTCAGGTTGTTTGTATTGGTCTTCTAATTTTAGGAATCCAAAATAATCAACTTTGAAAGTAAAGGAAGTTTGAAAAATGCTGAAGAGACTTCAAGTGAGTATAATGGCAATACATGATATTATTAATTATATTTTTATATCTATATTAAACTAAAAGTAAAATTCATTATACAGTTTTATTTCTGTAAAAGTACTGGTCTTTTTCTGTACTGTTTTCTGTACTGGTTCTGACTGTATGATACTAGAAAGTGAAGGTTTTGGTATCACTGGCTGGACTTCTGCCTCTTACAGCAGCCTGTGGCTGGGCTCATGTGAATTGGTTGTAGGCAGCCCAGATAGACCCACAGCAAAGTCTTGAGCCCAGGCTGCTGGAAACCACATGATCTTGGTTTTCATGGACAGAACTAGTTGTGGAAATGACTTCTTCAGTTTACTCAACCTGCATTTCTAAAAGCTCATGACCTATTGAAGAATTACCCTACTAGAGGCTAATTTCTTCATGTATTTCTAGTGAGGTTTGGGCAAGGAAGGTATCTTCCCTTGCCTTATGGTAGAGTATGCAAGTAAACAAAGGATGCCCTTTGTTTGCTTCTTTAACTGTATGATGACTCATTATAAGATACTGACGTGACAATATTTAGCTCATTACAGGAATGAAACTCAGATAAGGAAATCCTGATGGTTTGTACAAGATGATAGTTTTTGTAGCCACCTTTTTTGTCTCTTTTCTCTAGGTATAGAGATTACTCTTCCCACAGGTGTTTCCACCTTTCTCATAGAGTATTTAGATGAAGATTCAGCTGAAGATTATAGCACTGCTAGCAACAGTCTGGAGACTTACTCATCCCCTGAAACATTCAGAAATGATGATTCAGGTGAGACTTTTGGGCAACGTTACAGTTTCATTTGATAGAGAAAATGTGGGGATACTGTCTACTATAAAAGACTAGCGGCCTCCCTTAGTGTGACTCACCAGGTCACATCTTTGCTATAATCGTATGCCTAACATGGTATCTATGTATCTGTCCTCTAATCTGGTGTGAATCAGGTTCTGGTGTAATTTGACTCCTATTTTAAACCTGAAATACTCACTGTTGACATAAGCTGTTTATTGGGAATGACCCACAAACGTGCTTTCAGTCAAATTCCTTCCAAACTTTTCTGCAGCTGTTTGAGCCAAGGCAGTGCTTTAATTTTGCTTTTTAGTTCCTGTCCTGCAAATGTGATTGCTTTCAGTTTGGTCACAAATTTAATAACTCAATGAATTTCAGCATAAGAAATCTGCACTTGTATTTTTTATGTCCAGAAAGATGCAGTTTTTACTCTATGGACCCTGGCAAGTACAAGAACTCTACTCTGCTGGACTCCAGCAAAGCAGTGACCGTAGATGAGATACCACAGATCTCAAATGTTTCAGCAATATTAGGTAATTCTTTTCTACAATACTTCAGGATATAAACATAAACAAATTTCACTTTTGTGTGAGGAATCTGTATAAAATACGTAATGATCATTTTACATAAGGTCTGTCTGCTTAAACGACAGCAACTCCCTGCTCACTAGCAGGGTTTGTGTTTGCTTCTAATATTATGCTTTTTAAGTTAGTTTGCACGAAGAAATAGTCTGATCTGAGCTGGCATAGCTTTTTCATTTAAAGTTTAGCTTTCATGTTTTGGGGTTTTTTTTAGGACCTGTACCAGAGGATTGTCTGGACCAATGCATTAGAAGGTAATTGCTACAGCAGACTCTTTGATGCACCTAAATGTTCAGACTCTTCTGTTTTGAGAGATACTTAAAAGACTAGAGCAAATAAGCCTCTGCTCCTGCAAACACTTCTGTGGAGTTTCAGCTACCTGTGTTGTCACTAACTTTGATATTGGTGGCATTGGAAATTGGTCAGGGAAGAGTTGGCCTTATAGACTTCTAGTTTGGCCTTGCAGCTATAGGGAAGTCAATGTAAGAGAACTCAATGAAGGATTTTATGGGAGGAGATGACATTTATTTACAAAATCTCTAAATAAGTTACTTTTATTCAATTGCACTAATTCTGTCAGATTTCATACAGTCTCAGGAAGAGGGGTGCACGCAGGTGGTCTGGCCAGCCTTGTCTGTGCAATAGAGTGTGAGCAGTACCTGTTGTCAAGGCTTCATTAAGTCTGACGCTCTGTGCTTGCCCAGGGAAAAATCAGGTTTTGGGCAGATCTTTTATGTTCTTTAGGACTCATCAGCTTATATGGTGAGTGCCTTTGCTTTGGAATCCTGCTGACTTTATGTTATAATCTTGGGCAGGTTACTGCCTGTTGATAGTGTCTCCTTAATCAGAATGTGTCTGCCAGGAAGTGGCATTGTGTGTGTGTGGTGTTCTGGCAGCCTGTTGACACCGTCCTGTTGTTAGGTGCCAGGTTTTCTCTGACAAGTTGTCTGTGGTAAGGCTTTATCACAGAGAAGGGTCTTCTATACTTGGGCTTGTCCTGACATAAAAACCTGAGAAACATGAGTGTTTTTCTATTAACAGTATAATTTCTTTTAACCCTTGTGCTTCTCCTTCCAGTGTTATATGCAGACATTTTCATTCATTACATATATCAGCTTTAGTGTTACAGATCTCTACACAATCGATTCTGAATTTTCTTGTGGACCTAATTTCCTGCATCCTTCTAAATGTGTTCTGTCCTAGAATGCTGAAGTGCGAAGTATTTAGTGAGTCTCCTGTGGGTCTTAAATTGCAACAGTCTTCAGGATAAGACGTGTGACTTGATAAACTCTCAAAATAAACTTGATAAACTGTAAAGGATGATTAAGCAACTCCTTAACAATGTTTTTAAAATAAGCTTTATCCCTTTTCACTCAACCTATATTTTCCTAGGATTTTTTTTAATAGTTTCTTTAAAGATAACATTCATTCAAAATAGTTGTTCTTTTTTTTTTTTCTCCTCTCCTAGAAAGAGACCATCAAATTGCCATTACAGTTCTTCAGCATTAAGCATTTCTACTACACTGGCAGGTAAAACATGACCTGAAGCAGTTGTATTATCTGGGAGAACAGAATATTCTAACCAACCTTAAATGATTGCACAGTATCTAACCAGGCTTCTACTGTGCCATTTGTCTTCCAGCACAGACTAAAAGCAGTTGTGTCTAGAAGGAAAATTGTAAATTGACAAGTCATCCCAGCAAATAAGACTTGGTTCTAATTAATGTTAGGAGAAGGAAAAAAAACAAACAACCAACTAAAGTCTCAGAGCCTGCATTTTTCCATTTAATCCCCCATGATACTCAATGAAAATTTACATTTCTTATTTAACTTACCCAGGAGCAGAACTGTTTGCGTCCTGCTCTTTACTTGAGCTTATTTCATATGAGCTTCACAAATACATTCAGTCCCTGATGTAACTACAGTTCAGATTTGTGACTGATACAATTCTCTCTATGGCATAGGCACCACATAATTCTCTCCTGCTTAATTTGGAGTGTAATGGCAGCAGAAGTTGCCACTGGTAAAGACTGCTGTGATTATGCAGGTCTCTGGTCCCACAGTATTTACCCAGCTGTAAATAGCCAGGTGAACATAAGATTAATAAGCAGCCTTGTGTAAGGAATGGGAGAGGAGTAAAGCAGTCCTGATGGTGGGGAGAAGGAGATGAGGATGATATTGGAGGGAAGAACTCTGTTTACATGGGTGGCTTTGGAATCCTGTAATACATGGGGTGGAAAATAGCTGTTGTCTTCTCTCAAAGTTCATTAATGTGTTGGAAATCTGTGACAGGGAAAAAACTCTGTAAAATAACAGCTGCAAGAGAGAGAACTCCAGACCTAAAAGGTGGTATGCGCTGCTCTTCACCGTTAGGACCGGAAAGCAAGGTGAAAGATCCTTAATAAATCAGCAAGGTTGTAACACAAATTATTTGCTCCTTGTGCGGGTGGAAAACTCCACCTAGAGGAATAGTCGTTCTTGCTACACTTGTAAAGGGGTGTTTGCATCCAGGGCAGAGTGAAGATGTAGCTTGCCTCTCCCTCTTGATAGAGCAATAATCATGGATGTCCCCAAGCTCACTGTTTTTCAAACTGGCTGTTTCAGTGATGCTGAAATAGGCTGTGTAGAGCTCGACTATTATAGGGGGACTCTTTTTTAGGCTATAGAGATTCACTTTGTAACACAAAATGTAATTGTTTCACTACTTAGCATGATAATCAAACAGCTAAAGCCAAAAGGCTGAAGAAAAAAGAAAGCAGTTTTAATCCCTTAGAAGAAGGCTCATCATCATTTAGGCACCTTGATGCCTCAGAAAACACTTCAGCCAGATCAAAGCGATTGACAGCAGAACTTCTGCCAACTGAACTGACAGATGATGTGGTGAGTATTCCCCTTGTGCCCCAATGATTAACAGTGGGTGGAATAGAAGTGGGAGTTGTGAGTCCTGACTGAAGTTACAATTAAATAGGAGAAGTGGAAGGAAGTGCCACATCTGAAATATCTGTGCTGCAGTAAACTAATTATTTGTCTTAATTTTGGAGAGCATAAGACAAAAAAAACCCTGAATGACAGGAATTCAGTACCTAATTCTGAAGAACTAGTAGTAATTCTGAATGGAGTTCTTAAAGTATTGTGTACTAGGAGAATACAGTAAGAGCAATAATAAACAGCTAAGACTTTGACACTGATACTGAGTTCTTCTCTGTTTTTGTTTAGCAAATGACTTCCACCATGCTAATAATGGAGGAAAATAAAGTCCTAAAAGATCGTGGTAATGTTCAGCCTCTAGAGCTAGATGTCAGTGTCTGGTTTTTTTTTGGTGGTTTTTTTTTTTTTTTTTTTGAATGATTAAAACCCAAGAAACCATTTCTTATGGCACGCTCTATTTCTGTACATATGTTACACTGCAAATTGCACAACAAACTGATAAATTCTGAACAATTAAAAAAACCCAAACAACCCAGTCTAGGAATTCATTTTGTATTTTTACAAATGTAATGCAAAACCAGCACTAGTATCCTTACTTGCACAAACCCTTTGATTCAAAATTTATATTTAAATGCCAGTTTGAATTTTTTGGCAGTAGAGGTAGTACAGTACTGCCACTTGTCTCTTCACACTTGAGCTAGTGCATAATAAATTAATAAATAGAGAACATCAGGGTCTTGCTGAATACTGAAATAATTTTTTTTAAGCAACAGAATATCTTTTGCAAGAGCCAACAAACACTAGCCAATCTGAATTATTGTCTATTATTTAACTGGGCAGTTATTCCTGTATTTTTTGTATTTTGATGGAGCTGTAGCTTAGCTTGTTGCTGGTGTGCAAAGCTCACGTGGGGAAGACCTGTTCCTGAATACCACGGGTACATTTGTAAATTCAGAAGAAATTGTTCCTGCACCTCTGAGTTCAGAAAAAGAAATTATTCCTCAAAGTATAGAAGAAAAGAATATTTTAAAGGTTCTGATTTTATTGCACTTCTTAAATCCAGTTTTGTCATGCTAATTTGTAATAGACTGTATATTTAATCCTAACAGTACCAAAACTGCTAAAGAGAATGTTTAAAGCTTTGAAGCTTTCGGTCTCCCTTTCCAATAGCATGTTTGTTCTACACAAGTAGTCTTAAATCTTTTCTAGTGACATGCCTTGAAATCTGCATGTCATCTCTAATTTCCCTAGAAGAAAGCTTAAAGAACATTTCTTCACTGGGAGTAGTTGCGTGAATGAAATCTCATTAATTAATTAATCCTTTCAGCCTCTGTGTGACAGACAAGAAATCTGCTCCATCGTTAGACTGTCACCAAAAGGCCGGAGGCGTTCCCAGCTCCAGCAAGTTCCAGTTAACTGGAATGAGTTCCACCTTCCTAAAGGAATGCCTGAAGGTAAAGGTGTATAGACTTGGTTCACTGTGCAGCTGTTAAGTGGTTAGTTGAGTGTTTAAAGGTTTTTGGGCTTTTTTTAAAAGTCTGAATATTTGCAAAAATCACAAGACTATAAAGAGTAAAAGATGCAGAAAGCTTGAACTCTCTGGCTTAATAATGTTCTTGTGCAACAGCACTTTGTTAAAACTGCACTAACATTTTCTCCTACAAGGATCTTGAGGATGGGATTAATACAGTCATAGGCTACTTCAGAATTAAGGCCTTGTTATTATTCTGTGTTTTATTTCTAAGGTGAGTAAGCCTGAGTTGAATTTTACATCTGGTATTCACCACTACCCCCTCAACAAAGTAGTTCAAGATATCAGTAATGTTTTTCTTTAAAAATTATCAGTTTATCATAAGGTTTCTGTTCTTTTCTCCTGAAACCTTTAACATAGGGAAAGCTCCTTTCTTTGGTTCCTAGGTTTTTGTTAAGTGAGAGAACTGTGAACAAAGCTGTCTCATCACCTAAAACAGAGGTAAAAGCCACTCCCTTTCCTATCTCTACTGAAGTTTCTTGGTGTACCACTGGATGGCACATGTCTTCTGAAGTTTAAAGTAATTCTTTTCCAAGTTTTCTGCAAGTTGCGTGTCATTATTTCTGTTTCAATTTAATACAGAGATATTGCATAAGTGTGGCAGCTTCCAAAAATACTGAATACACAAAAATTTTCATTTGCAGTCTCTTAGGTCCAAATGTCTTCCTACTTTATTACCAGTTGAGTTATATGCAGCATCTAGAATGCAGGGTAGTGCTTGTAAGTGTATGTATATCTATTAATTAATACATACTCATATTCATCTGATGCTTCTGTACAGATCAAAGAACTTGGGTGCTAGGTCATGTGCCAGGCAGACTGTGGTAATACAGAACAGAAATTGTACTTGGTGGGCAAGTGAATCAGAAATCAGCAAGTGGTGTTGACAGAACAAAAGTTTGGTTTTCTTACTGCTTTTCTAGAGGGTCCTGGTATCAGCAATTAGACCCCACTGTGGTGGGGAGTTTATGCTGGATGTTTTGTTCTCTGCTCAAGGAGTCTTTCAGATGGTGCTGATTTTCATTAGGAATGTACATATACTCAAAACTATTGTTCTCTTCTCACTGGCAAATGAGACTTGCAAGATCCAGATTCTTTCAGACAAATGCTAGCATTGGATATATCTAGTGAACATCTGAACAGCTGGTCAGATCAGTGAGCTTTCTCTTACATGTGAGAATGTACCACTTTATTGATAACTATTTATCACTTTTTTTCCCCCAGATACTATTACAAGTACCAGAAATTGGATCTACTGTAAACAGAAATGAGATTTTTGACTCTCAGCAGGAGTTAAAAGAAGAAATTACCACTTTGCTGCTGTGGCAGGATGGTAAAACAGAACTCATAACTAGTAAATAATGGTTGTGTGCTTTGTTTTGGGTTTTTCTGCATGTATGTTGTTTGAAATTTGGTGTTATGTGTTTCAGTAAGCTAGTAAATACTTGAATCCTTTGTATTAAATTATTTTGTACAGCAGCTAAATCTTGTTCTTGGCATTATTCTGTAAGGATTCCACAAAGATGATTCTTCAGTTTGTTTAGATTTTTAAAAAGTGTGACTGAAGAATAGCAAACCAAATTGCATTAATGGAATTACTTTTGGCTCTCTCTGCCAAGATTTCTAGTTTTCTCTAGTAGCATTAGCATCTAAAGATGTGACCTCTTTTTAAGTGTTAACATTGACTGTGAAGGTAACTGCATGTCCTGGGAGTGGCTATGAAAGCTTTTGTGTACTCTTGGGGACTCAAAAGTCAATAGTGTACCATCATTTAAAAACTCCTTGAATGCTTAGGTCTGCAGAACGTTGGAGGTACAGGACTGTGTGTTCTGCTGTAATTTGATTTCTGAACATGAATACAGGTCATCTTCACCCCATCATCTCTGTGAATTCACTCTAAATGGTCAGCACTGTCACCATTCTGGGCACATCCACTGCCCAGCCACTGCCATCTCAGAGTCCTTCCTGTTTCATCTCAGATATTTTGTAGTATCATATCTCTCAGTCATTGCTTCTTCTAGTGGTTTCAGACTTAGACAGAGAAAGTAAATGCCTTACATTAACACAATAGTGGGAAAACCCCTTTTATAGCTGAATTATTTGATGAGATGAATATTGGCATTCTGGATTTTCAGGTTACTGCTCACACTGTGTCCACATAAGTCAAAATCGCAGTGCTTCCAGTTCAGCTTGTGGATTGTTAATTCATAAATGTTCTTAATGCCGAATATCTCAGAAAACACTGTCAAGAACACGTTTTTTTTCCACTGTAATTTATTGCACATTGAAGTAATTTGGACTCCTACAGTGTTCTCACTACAATATTCTTTACTCAGTCCTTTTCTGGAAAAAAGGAAGTTTTTTAATGTTTCAAAATGCTAGTAATGGCTTTCAAAAGTCTGAGTTTGTTTCTCAGTGTTATCACCCTGGAAAATAGTTCTGTATTTCTAAAGAAGACATACAAAGTCTACAACTCTAGTTGGGCTGCACTTGAAAATACCTGCAAAAGTTCCAACCCTGATCTTTCCCCATTGCTCTGGAGTAGAAGGAACTGCAAATAAATGCTGCTGGATTAGTCTATGAACAAGTGTTATATAAAACATTCTGTACAGATCAAGGTTAAAAATTATGCCATTAAGCTGTTTTTCTTTTAAGCATTAGTAGAATGAATTCTGCCAGTAGCCCCTTGGAGTCCTGTCAGGTATGCCTTTAATTGTCAATATCCTTGTTCTTGCAAATACTAAGTCATTAGTAATTATGTAAGAAAATAGAGTCCCTAGGAGAAAGAGATGAACTCCTTGACGTAGCTTTGGGCGAAATTGAAAGTTACATATTTCGGAAATAGTGCTTATGATGATGATTCAAGTAAAGGATGGTCCAGAATAAAGATATGTTTATTGTAAGAGTATTCTGGAAGTCATAGGAAAAAACATGGATTTTGCCCCAGGCCATATGAAGAGAGTAATACTGTACAATGTGATACTGGCAAATTAATTGGAAAGTACAAGATAGGAAAATATGCTCTGTAACTGTGGAATTTGCTGTAGCAGCCTGAATATTGCTGGGGTTTGCTTTTGTTTTCCTTGATGAAATGAGGCTATATAGGAGGATAGAAATATCATGAGCCACAGTCTCTTGTCCTTCCCTTCAGTTATGAAAGCTCTGCTTATCATCTTTTGTCTGACTCTTAGAGAAAGTGTAATTAATTACCAGGCTAGCTCTTTGCTCCAGGGAAGGAGATTCATTTTGAGGCTGCAGAAAACTCTGCTCTTGTTCTGCTGTTCTCAAAGGAAAGGCATTTTCCCATAGTTTGGTTTGAAAAATTACTACATAAAATTTCATTCAGAGTGGAAACTGGCTCTTCCATATTTGTAGATAAAGGTTATGGGTTATGTTATGTATGGCCAGTTAATGGGTAGGACAGAGGAGGTTATTTGTGATTCAGGAGAGCAATCTGTTCAGTGTCACCAGGGTTGCTCTGTCACATCCCAGACATGATGAAGTCTTAATGGCTTGAATGGAATTGCTCCCAGCAAGTCAGTCTATGTAAGAACTCTGATAGTCCCTTATCACCAGGAATTGTGCATGGCAGATGCATGTTGAGTAAATTTACTATACATAAATCTGTAAGAGGTTTTTCATTAACACCGTTCAGTTATTTTTGTTATCTGAAGTGTGGTGCTAGGAGACTTGGACTACAAGTACTGAGAGACGGTGGGAGATGTGTCTTGTACTGGAGTGCTGCAAGGGTAGAAGGCTGGTGGAGGGTAAAGCCTTACATGTGAATAGTTCTGGTTTGGTCCATAATCTTCAGACACAGAAGAGAGATGTCTGGGGCCCAAATGAAAATATGCTGAATGGACACATAAGTCCACTTACATTTAAAGGGACTCCATCAGCTTGAATTGTAATGCACTTGAGCTTAGCTAAATCTTCATTGCTCTAAGTTGTGAAACTACTGAAAGCTGAGTTACAAATCCTGGCCAAAATTCTATAATTTTGTTTTCTTCCCTGAGGACTTTTTATCTTTGAGACTGCATTTATGTGTTCCTCTTGAAGCCAGGAGGCTTCCACATGGTGAAAGGATGTAAAGATTGGTCACGTATAAATTCATGGCACGCACGTGTGTCTTCTGTACAGAACAAGATGGAAAAGATGCATATAAACATTAATTCCCGTTATGTGTTAGAATTGTCTACAAATTCTGATAGATTGAAAACAAAGTTCCTACAGATAGGTGATTGTGATGAATCATTATGTAGATGTTACACATGTGCTAAATTATGCCTTAAAATAATCTGCTTAATTTAATCTTACATCATACGTTGTTTTAGCTTAATTCCATTTTCCAGGGAAAGCAGATGAGTCAGTTTTGTCAGTCCTTAATTAAACTTCCTAGCAAGGTTATAACTGAACAGTGAGACATTGAAGGAGAGTGTTGGCTGTTATCATAGTTTCTGTTTCACTTAATTATTGCTAATAAAGAGTTTTGTAAAAAAAGCATAGATTTTTTTTTTTTTAATTTGTTTTGGAGTCAGTTGCTGGGCTTTATATCCTAAATACTCTTTTGTGGATGGATGTTTATCTGTAACGATGGCTTCCTCTGCCATTCTGCCATCAACTACACGCGTTCCACCTTCCCTGTAGGTTTTGAATCGAGTGCATCTGAGCTGATCTATTCTGCTGCAGCTGAGGGAGAATCGCTTCATGTACATGGAAGGGGAGCGGGCAGGAGCTGTATTTTCAAGGTTTGGGGTAAAAGACGTCACCTTTCTTTGCTGTACCCCTGCACGCAGAGTCCAGAAGGCGCTGCCTACAGCCAGGAGAAGGATCTGATAACGTCGGTGGTGAACTCTCGGCTTCCTGGGGCTCCTGCCCTTAACTTCCGTCCGAAGAAGGAAAACACAGCGGCGCCTTCTCGCCGCCCCCGGCGGATTCCTCGGCCTGCCCCTGGCGGATTCTTCGGCCTGCCCCCGGCTGAGCCCCACCGGGAGCGGGGGCTATTCCCGCACATGCTGCGGCCGCAGGAGCCGCCGAGGCAGGAGAAAGTGGGGAACCCAAACTCGCCCCACGATCGGCGCTCCCCGC
>JAHLSL010000025.1:10538355-10557164 GCA_025920805.1 Petroica traversi | reverse complement strand
TGCTTCCTGGGGACCTGCCCGCGGGTGCCTCCCCTTCCCCGGCGTGTGAGGCCCCGGTCCCAGGGGGTCCCTCCGGGGATGTTGCGGATCGGGGAGGGCGTCAGGCAGGCAGGTCCCCAGGAAGCAGCCTCAGGAATGGGGAGAAAACGTGAAGTTTTGGCCAAGATAGGAGTGGGGCTTCTGGTGTAATTCGTCATGCTCTGACCGCAGCAGCACTGGATCGGCTGAGCGGGGCCAAGCTCAGCACGGGGAGCAGGGCAGGGACCCCAGGGCAGCCTGAGGGGCCGGGTGGTCTCGCACGGCTCGGGCCGGGGCAGGGAGAAACTGCATCTTCGGGGCCTGGACCTCGTCCGGGGCATCCGCGGGCTGGTTTGCTTGGAAACAGGTAGCTTTTGTGCTGTTCGACGCATGAATAATGGTCACGCTCGAAAGCGATGCCATGTCTGCCTTCTGGCAAAGAGAGAACCTGCAGTATCGTTTTAAAGTGCAGTTTCCCACATGGGTGCAAATACAATCTGCTTCATTAGCAAGTTGCGCGTTTCTTGAAGCACTTCTAACAGTGTGGTGAGACTCTCCTTCCACCCACTGCCTTGAAATTTACTGCCTACAAATGATCAGCTCTTGGGTTGCTCTGTAAAGGGAGAGCCCATGGGGGCTTCATTTTCCCATGTGGTGGGATACCCCTTTTAACTGCAGTATTTAGCACTTTAGATGGATAGTAGTGTAGTTAACTGAGCACAAGGGTTTTCAAAAAATATTGATTGGACTATATGAGTCCTCAAGGAGTCAAGATGTGCTCCTGGACATCAAGCTCACACAACTTTTGAAGACACTGATCATAGCTGTTTGCACACCTCTCTGATATTTACTGTGGAGGTGAATCTTTTTTTTTAATGATCTTTTTTAACAAAATGTTTTAATGATGTCAATGTCATCTTATTTTCCAAATTATCTTAATACTGGACCAGAGCCCTTGGTGGGGAAGGGAAGGGGTACTAGGTCTGCTCTGTGTAATTGTCTTGGCCTTTTGCCTTGTCTTAGTGATGAGTTTGTGTAGAGGCTGGTGGTTCATGCAACAGCTGCAGTGCAGACCTGGGGCAGAAATATGGGGATCACACCGTGTTGAAAGGAGGAGAGCGAGTACCTGGCAAAGTCTGTGCTTCCCTCATCACCTGTATCATTCTGTGCCAAACTAGGACTGAAATTTGTAGTACTGTTTCATTTGTGATATGAACTGTCAGCTGGTAACTGGTGAATTTGCAGTTGAGTTTTTTCTGATGGACCTACAGGTATAATTTGCAGAGAGGCTGAGGAGGCTTTGGGTAGGGTTGAGATCCAGCTCTGACTTAGGGGAGCCAAGTAGTATTTTTGAAGATTAATACAGATGCTCTCTAGGCATATTGCCTAATGGCTGCTTTCATTTTCCAAATGCGGCAGTTTGTAGCTCAGATGGCAACTTTTTAGAATTATCAATTCCTGGTGAAACTTTCAGATAATACACAAAATAAGGACTGTTCTTAATGACAGGTGAGTCTTTGGAGATTGGAAACAAGGTCTTCAGAGTTTAGACTGCTGCTGGTTCCAGTGAACCTGAATGCAACAGCCTCATCAATTCCATTGGGGCAAAATGATGTTTTATTTATATAGTATTATTTGTATGGATATAATTGATACATTATATCTATTTACAGTCTAAAAAACAGAGCATTTCCCATATATTCTGAGCACTATTATTTCTGTCTGTCTTCACTTTGAAAGCTTTAGTCTCTTACTGAGAAGAGTGTGTAGAATAACCATAAAAATGCATGAATTCTCTTACTATATTTTGTGAATAATCTGCACTTGAAGAGGAGAGCCCAATTAATCTGGCAATTTCATTAGTGTAGCAAAACATTTAATGATCATTTTGCCATTCATTTTTTAAAATGTGAATATATTTTGTATTTCTATCAGACTTATTGAGAAAATTCACCATTTTCAATTATCTGACCTTACACTGTTTCAAAAGTAAAACAATACTTTTCAGGGGAAACATTTTATTTAGTTGTTGATTTGTTTATTTGGGTTTTAAATATTTTTTTAAACTTTTTTGTTTGTTTCCTGCCAAGAGTCTCTTTCTGTGCTGTGGGTGAGTGAAATTTAGTGAGCCTAAGTCTAGCCAGACAGTGTAAAGCCCTTCAGGACCAGGTGCTGGAGAAGTTAGGAGGTTTAGTAATGGCAACGCTAAGTTAGCAGCTGTAAAATACTTTCCGAGGTGTCCGTTTGCCATTTATATATTTTTTTATTTTTTAAATATGCAGTTTATTTTACAAAAGAAACTTTAGGAAATTGCAGTGGATCCACTATGTGTTAGTTTCTGAGCTCTTCCATTTAATCCAGGGCAATTGGTAGACTTGGCACTTAGACTGAAATCTCTTGCTACAGCTTGACATTCACATGAGCAAGAATATTCAAATTTTAGTGGCAAAATCAGTTTGCAAGAAACACAGAAACACCTGCAAGTATTCTAGGAGGGAAGAGTCAAACCCTTATATTCCAAGATGTAGAGTACCTTCTGTCTACTGCAAATAATACTCACATGAGTGGATTTTCCCTGAGGGTAACTCTTACTATAAATAGGATCTCTTGGCCATATTGTAGCATCTGGCACAGGCTGATTCTGGTGACAGGAGAGCTCAGCCGAGGCTCAGGCTGTGACAGTGATTGGGAAAATAAAATTTCAGGTAAGCCGTTCTCTAGAATTTTAGAATCAAAATATTCTTGTTGTAAAAATGCTTAAGGTGTTCACATGTGCTGTAAGGTATATGTGTCTAAAATGGAGATACCCTTTAAAATAGTAAATAAATGAACCCTGTTCCAATAAGATGGAAATAATCTTAAGAATACTTCCTTAAATTAAGCAGAAGCAGCTATGCTTTTCTGCTGTATATTATATGAGCACACAAAACATTCCGCTGCACGTTTACATTACTGACTGTTACAGATAGTGATTTTCAGCTGCTGTGTCTTTCCTGGCTTTCCAGAGATCCAGGTCAGCCCTCTGGAGAAATGGGAGCTGGTAAGTCACTGAAAACTCAACCAGCTTTTCATTCTTCAAATGGGCTCAGTAGATTGAGCTGAAGCTCAGTAAATTACCAAGAGGGCTGAGGCTTTATATCCTTGTCAAGATGTGTGGGCAGTATTTGCAATGGTAAATACAGCTGCAAGGACTGCAGCAGAGTTTCTGCAGGAGAGTTTGTTGGGATCCTATTTGGACTTTGGAGCACTATTCACATGTGGCAGAGGATGATCTTGTAACACTGAACTATGGGACTTGTACATTTTAGGGCAGTATGCAGGAGAGAAACTCAGTGGGGATTTTTCTACCTTATGTGTGAAGTTCAAATAGTCCTTCCCTTCTGTCTCTAAGCATCCTGCCTGCCTAGCTGGAGGATAGAGGGAGTTCTTTTTATACTACAGTTCAATAAAAGCTTCAGTGTCTCTTTTTTTATTTTAATCTAGGGAGCTCTAAAGAACCATCTCACTCTGAGGGACATTCCACTGATGTTTGCAAACTCTGTTTTGCTCTTGTTAAAGCACCTGTTGTAGAGGTACAGCTGTGTGGTGATTGTTCAAGCTTGACAGAACCCCTTCCAGTTTCAAGTCTTACCAATGGTGTGGGGTGTCTTTAAACACATTCTGCTTTAGGGCTTTGCTTTGGTTGTCTAGGTGTTTTTGAGAATGAGTCCTGTTTCTCAAGCTGGGAGATACAGCAATAAATAATTTTAAATGTTCTGTATTGCAAAGAAAGCCATTTTTAGTTGTCCTGGAAATGTGTTTTCTTGGGGTCTTCTAGTAATATGTGCTGCTCCTTTATTGAGTGAATAGTTTGCCAAATTCCTGAGATAGGAGAGGCCTCAGGCTGACTGCAAAGTAGTATTTCCTGAAATCTGTCTAGGCAGGCATTCCCTATCAGCCCAGACTCTTTCTGTTCTCTGTGGCAGTGACTTTAAATGGTATCCTGAGATTTGTTTCCTTTCACATAATTTTTGGCAGTGGTATTCATCAAGGGAATTGCAATAAACCTAGAGTTGGAAGTGGGTAGCTTGATACAAAGATGCTTCATGAGCCAGTTCCTCTGAATAGCTATTGTTCTTGCACAGTAAAAATGGTACATGCTTTCTTACAAAGGCATAATTGCTTCTCAAACCAGAGGCTAATTTCTTAAAATTAAGTGCAAAGAGACTCAGAGATGTTTATTAATGTGTAGCCAGGAACTACTACAGCTCTTTAAAGTGGAGGCTGGAGTAAGGTGAAGGAGGAACATGAGAGTTATCTTTACACTGGTATTTCCAGACAAAGGTTTTATCCACAGAATCTTTTCTCAGGAGCAGATAGCTTTGTATACAGCTTGGCTGAGACCAGGAAGGTGGATCTCTTGCCAAATGTTGACAATTTTTGGGAGCATCACAGCCAGCAAATTCCTGATCCTAGTAGTTCTGCACAAGGCTTTTTAAAGCTGTTCCTCAGCCTGACCAAAACCTGTTATTAATGAAACAGCATGTTTTGATGTTTGTTCATTTCTGACATTCTGCAAGGTTTTTTGTCAATATTTCACCACCTCAAAGTCTGTCTTCCAAAAGAGCATTAGCTGGACCTCGTTTTGTAATAGGTCCAGCTCTTTATCTTTTCCGGTTATCTGATGAATTTAAAAAGCTTTTGTGCCATAATTTTTTAAGACTACTCAAATTCTCAGACATCTGAAATGTTACTGTGCTTTTGTTAAGCTTATTTCTGCCCTTTAATGTCCTTTTTAAGTTTTGCTTTTTTGTAAAAATCTGTCTCTTCTGTATTCTCTGGAAGAGTATGGTTTTGGCTTTTTGATTGCATTCAGTAGCTTGAGTGTACCAAGTTTTAAGAAATACTTCACTTAGATTTTAGCACAGTTTTCTCTATGCTATGATGATTTTGGCTTGTGTTTTGAAATAGATTGCTATTTTCTTAAGTACTTCTTTTAACCAAAATGAGTTTTGTCTTTCCTGTCATGTAAGTTTTTACGTACCTTCCAGTGGTTTTAATTTTTATCTTGGAAACAGACATACAAGTGACAAGATTTGACTGAGCACCTCTGGAACTTGGAGATAGTTTTGGCAACTTCTGCTGAAAGGGCCATTCTCCAAGCTCTCCTTGCCACCATTCTCTAGGTCTCCCAAGTGCTTCTCCGAGTAGTAATGTGGTGCTCCTAAAATACCCAGCATGTCCTTGAAAATTAGCTAGCTCTGAATAAAGCAATGCTGCAAGCTGGGTGTGTATGGTGACTGAAGGAGCTGATAATTAGAGGGTTGGCAGTCCATCCAGTGATTATTTACTTATATTATCACCAGATCTGAAGGATTTAACTTGGATTGATATTCCCAGCATGCTAGGTGCATGTGAGTGCAGAGAATGATGAAATAATTTGAAAACCGTTGTGTGCCTGTGTCTGCCTGGCTTTGTGCCTTGGAAAGTTTTTCCCTGCCCTGGTGGGTAATCTGCCTAGTTCTTGCTTCACCTTGGCTTCTTCCCACCACCTGTGGAACTGGGAACATGAATGGTGGAGTGAAAAAGCCCTCTGCTTGTTTTTTCTCTTGTTTTTTAGTAAGAGGTAAAGCTCGTTCTAAAATCAGCTAATAGGGGAAGGGTCACCCTTACTGCCTTTCCTGCTGGCATATCCTGTGGTGGCTGGGAGCTCATGGTGACTTAAGAATTTGGCATCACGAGGCTGCTGTGCCTGTCCTGGCCATCATGAGGTCATCACTTTCAGTGAGCCCTTGGCTTCCTCCCAGCCTGTGGCATCGCTTCCTTCCCGTGGGATGGCCTGCGGTGTCTGGGGAGAGCTGCAGTCTCCTGCCTCACTGAGTGGCCTTTGGAACAGTTACTTTCTTGGTTCCCCTTCTCTGCATTTCATTCTGAATTAGAAATCTTCTTGAGGAGAGGTTGGAGTGAGTGAATCATGTAATATAGATATGCTCAGGTGGAAGTGGTTCACATTTCTGGTTATGATGGCAAGTGTTATACGATGGTGTTTCTACAAACCCTTGGGTTCTGTTTCTTCCCTCTCCTACTGCAGGTGAGATCATGAGGCATGAGGATGTACGGAAAGCATGGAGTGTATGTACTTGTGCACAGGGAGACCTTCTCCTTTTCTGAACCAATTCCACCATTTGTTTCCAGCTGACTGAGGATGTGTTTACATGTCTCATGTTACATACCTTGCTGACTTGGGATGATCAGCTCCTCTGGCTGACTGATAGATTGTCCTTGTGTTTTCAAAGGGCTTTATCCCTTGCTCTGTGTATGCTTTGAGTTAGTGTATGCTCGTGGTGACAGTTTGGATGAATCCAAGCTTCTATTCTGGAATAAACTGGACCAGTGTGACTTGGAGCCTGAAACTTGTGTTGTAATTTTGGCTGAATGCTGTAGGTGACCACTGCAGCAGCGTGTTTTACAAGTGGAAAGTAATGCACCTGGTAGTTTCATGCTCAGTGGTTGTGTTCCCTCCCAGTGCTACATCTGGAGCTGGATCTCTGCAGGATCACATGTTAGTGAGTAACATTAGGAAAAATGCAAAGCTCAGTTGCAGCAGCAAATCCACAGTGTGGTTCTGCTGGGTTTCCAAAATCAGCTCAGATTCCTCAGAATTTATCTCTGAGGACTTGAAAATATTTGCATTTGTGGTATGAGATAGAGAACCTTAATCTCTAAAATACCTGCTGGAGGAAAAAAAAGTTACGCCCATTAAAAAGAGGAAAGAATTTTATTAATCAGTAATTGGTTTGGTAATGCACTGGCTGCTCCACATTACAGTGAGTAGTAGCAGAATTCACATATGGAAAATATTCAAATGTGGGAAATATATTTGCACAAAATACATGTGATTCTGTTGTGCCTAAGGAATGTGGCATAAATACTACATTCAATCACTAATTTCTAACAATATCTGCCCAAATATGTTCTGCTTCATAGACATGTGAGTGGTTATTATGTAGTCTTTCTATTGAAAAGGGTTTATTTATTTTTACAATAGTGCATGGTTAGCAATGTTGCTTAGTGCTCAACGGAAGCTTTTACTTGAGTGGATTCTGCACATTTGCATAAACAGTATTTTTCCTCTCTGAAACTGATAGCTTCTGGAGATACTGTTATTCAGGACACAATACGTTGCAGAGCAATTTGTTCAAATGTGAATTGCAGCACAAAATACTTCATGAACTACATACAGAGTATTAACAGTGCATGTATGTGAGATGCATCTGCAAGTAAAATGTTCTTGTAATAAAGTTTTTTGTCTTTTCTAATTTCTTAGCTCTTATGAGACAATTAAACCATTGGACTTAACCTGCCTGGCTGTATGCAACAACTTTTTATATTTAACAGTTTTGTTTGATGCTTTTAGGTTGATAATCTGATATCTTCCAGCTCTTGTATATAATCTGTGAAACTCTGGCCTTGAAAGAACCCATTTTGTACAGTTGGAGGATTCTGCAGTGCTGCCAGTGTCAGTAACAACAATCCTGGCTGTAGGTACCCCCTGCCCATGTCAGCAGCCCAATAGTGCCCTGTGGTTGGCTGTACCCAAGTGTGGACCTGCAACAACCCCTGCTAGCAGCAGTGAGCTTCAGGCACGGGAATGATCTGTCACACAGCACTGTCCTGCTCTGTTTCTCTAGGATGGTTCCACAACATCCTCAGTAGTTATTTTGGTCTAAAATGAGTAAAATATGTCACAGAAGCAATCTCATTTCCTTTGCTCTGAGCTCTGATCATGCCCTGCTCATTCATGGTGTTTCATGCCCTTCCAGATCAGTGTGTACCTCACTCAGCACCTTCAAATGTGAGAACAGAAGTCTGATCGAGCTGAGTTTCTCTAGTGAAAATGCTGTGGCTGCTTTTGGGTGCCTCCTGCCCATTAGGACCTGTGAAGCTCTGATCTGTCTGCCCCTCATCTATTCCTGTTTCCAATGGCTGTGTCCGTGGGGACAGCCAGAGTATGGGCATGTTGGAGGAAGACAGTAGTGATGTGGTTCCATAGTTTGCCCTGCATAGTTTGTGGGGACCAGCTGTAGTGTGACCTCAAGAAAGTCCAGTCTTGGCCTAGTGTGAATATCAAAACCAGAATATCAAAACCTCTGTTAGCTGAATTATCCTGCTTTCTGACAAATATTAAAGCACGCACTGTGTGCTACATACCCACGTTTGTCTTGTCTGATGCATGTCCCAAATTAAAATTTGGCCTCCAGAGCCTGTGTGCTTTGCACTTAGTTTGTCATGTTTGTGGGTAACTATGGAAGACTTCAGTCAGGTAGAAGGAAGCACATCACATGTGAGCAGTTCAATGGGAAATGAATGAGATTCTTGGCGAGTATTTTTGCACTCTCCCCACACCACCCCCATGAAGCCATACCTAGAAAATGTTCTTGCCATTTGGAGCGTTGGCTGAATGGTTTGTTTACTCCTTTTCATGGAACTTGAGACCAGAAATTTGTAGTGAAAAACTGTGTTGGTTCAGGTGTTAATGAAGAATGGGTGCAGATGATAAGCTGTGTGGTTGGGTGTGCAGGAAACAAGCTCTGGAACTTGGCAGGAGTGTGTGCTCTTTCTCAGAAGCTTGTTCTAGTTGAATGACATTATCTGAATGTCTGAGAAGCTGTTGAGGAAGAAGTCTGCCAGAATTTTTTTGTTCCTACAGGGAAAATAACAGCATTACCCCTGAAGACAGAGTTAAAGAAATGTCTCAAATGTCAGGAGAGTGAATTGGCTTACAGTGCTAACTGTGTTTCTATTTAAAGGCAGCGCAACCTCTGACATAGAACTTAACTAGTCAGACAGAAAAAAGTGGGTTTTTTTCAGTACTTAAATGTATTTCAGCTGCTGTGAGTTACTGGAAATTACTCTACTTGCTCAGTAGAAAAGGAAATTGTTCTACTGACAGCATGAAGTACTAAGAAGCCATGAAAATGAGCATGGTGGTTTCTTAACTGGGTATATTTACTAGTCACACAAGGAATGCTAATCATGGGCTCCTCTTTTTTTTTTTTTTTCCCAAAACAAACATAATAAAAAATAATCAAAGCAACTTTAACTTCTTTTGAGACTTCAACAGAATTTCATCTTTGTATAAAGAAATATTTTTCAAACTTTTTTCAGATAAGCAAAAATGTCACTTTTTTATCACTTATGTATTTCTTTAAATTTCAGTAGGGGTTTTTTTTTTTCCGTAATACCTTTTCTGAAGTTATCAACAAATTAATAATTTTGGTTAGCCTGAATATGTAGCTATTTTAAAATGTGTCATGAGATTTTCAATTGAAGAATGCTCAGAAACTGCTAGGTAGCTTATGCTTGTGTGTTGTATATGGCTTATTCTCACATTGGGGTCAGAAGATAAGACATCAGGTATTATGAGGTTTTGTTTGTTTGGGAGTTTTTTGGGTTTTTCCCCACCTGGATTTAGTATATACTCATTTAAACACTGGTGTTTTCTCTTAGTAGCTAGCAGGACAAATCTGCTGAATTGCACTCAGGAGGTGACCTTAGTCTATGCCCACACTGGAGAAAAATCCCATACAAGATAATGTAAGATCCAGTAATGGCAAATGTTCTCATCTGTATGGATAGAAAAGACAGATGAGAAGAAAATATACAGGGAATAGGGAGTTTGACAAGAAATAATTTTTTAATATAAAAATTAAAATAAAGAGAAACTTAAAAATTAAGGCAAATACCAAGTAGCCCAGTTCTTTGAAGTCCTCAGCATCCTCACTGGGTTTGAAGGCTTTTCAGTGCCAAAGCCTTGAGCTTTGCTGAAGGATATTCATGCTGGAAGAAAAGAGATCACAAGAACAGCAAAGACCTCACTGTTAAATCTGTGTCGTGTGTGTATATTTGTCTGTGTCAGACAAAATACATATATCCGTACATTTGAAAATATACCCATCGTGGCTCTGAGAGTGCGAGCACCTGTCTCAGCTCACAGCAATCGGGATACCACAAAGCAGAAACTTGCCTGCCTTGCTTAGCTGTTGTCTGTGAGAGGACTTTGGTGTTTCCTCAGCAGCGAAGACAGGCAAATTCATTACCTATGTGCACTGTGTAGACAAGCCTAAATTGCTATAATGTAACACTGGGCAGACTCTTTTGCTTCTTAAATCAGAACCACAATGCTAAGACTGTGATTTTGGGGGTTAATAGATGCTGTATAAATATAAGCATTCTGGAGTTGCCGTGTGTTCAGAAGGTTACAAAGGTACTTGTGCAAGTGTAGTTGGAAGCAGTTGAATAATGCTGCTGTGATTATGTACATACATTTTACAGGATTTAATAGTGCTATTTTGTCAAAGGTTGGACTTGATGATGTTGGAGGACTTTTCCAACCTTAGTGATTCTGTGATTCATTTTACTTGGGATTTTTTATTCCTTGTTCTCCCTCATTGTCACTGTCCTGCTTGGTGCTCTGCGTTGGGAACTTGTATTTACATACATGCCCTCACACACAGAAGAGAATTAAAGCCCATATTGCTTTCCATTCTATTCTTCTGTTCTCTTAGTGTTGTCCTGGCTGAGGCCTGACATGCAGCCACTCCTCTCTGAAGGGTTGCCCTGAGTGCTGTGCTGTCCCGTCCTCCTGCCTCCTGTTTGGGGTTACTGTTGTGTCACATGAAGTGATGTGCATGAGCAGGAGCAGGGGGAAGGGAAATGAAAAGCCAAGGGAGCAATTACGTTGCCAAGAGCTCCTTTAGAAAAACCATGAAAAAACAACCCAACAAAACAAACCAGTCCAAAATGTCTGAGTGGCATTGATGGCTATTGCTGTCCAGCCTGTGAGCCTTTCTTTCCTCTTGATGCAGTGGAATAAATAGCTTTGTGTGTTGCTGTGGGTGGTTCATAACATGTTACCTGCAGCACTAGGCTTCTTTGTTTGGGTTCCACGTTTTAAGGATGCTCATGTGGACAGACTGAAATCTGCTGGCAGGCTGCAGTGGCTGGGAGTGGCTGGAATTGTGTTTGCATCAATTCTGTTACTACCAGTAAAAAGGAATTTATTGAACATACACTAAATATACATATATATCGTGATTAAGTACAGCCTCTCCCAGTAGAACAACATAAGTTTTATCAAGATACTCTGTTGATTCTGTCAGGCAGAGCTGGTTTGGACTGTGTGTTCCAGCTCAGTTTGTGATAAGGAAGTTGTGTGTTTGGAGTGCGTTTCAGTGCTGATACCCAGGAAGGGCATGTTGAGCTGAACCTGCAGTTTTCTTTATCAGAGACAAAGATTTTAGCAGTAAGAAAAGCTCTGGGGCATGTAGGAGCTATGTTCAGCTGATGCTCAGAGCTGTCATGGATCTGTTATGTGGGGTTCTCAGTAATACTTGACCAGTTCAGTCCTACTGCTGTGGAAAACCCCTGTAGATGGATAGTTGTGTTGAAGAGCTTGTGCAGTGGCCAGTCCTACACTGTATTTTCCATTCCTACCATTCTTGGAAACCCAAAACCAAGAGTATGTAGTGAGACTTAGAAAACTGAAGGGGATGGCAGAAAGTCTGAGGATACAGAGCTCCTTGTGGCAGTGAGCAAAGCACAGTGGAGAGAAGCCTGTAGAGCACTTTGTTAAGAGCGGTTTAAAGGTTGAGCAGGCCTTGGCTGTAGCATTATTACATGTCCTTTTGCTTTGAGGGACCAAAGCGTTTAGGACCTCACACTTCAGGTGCATTTGCTTGAAGGTGCCAGGCTGCTCCATTATTCCAGTAGTCTGTATTTTTTTCCAATATTAAATGAAGTTGTGGCTTGTTCAACCATCTGAATTTCATTTGTCCTCATGTCCTTATGAGTTACATAAAAGTGAAGTCAACCAATGTCTTTAGTGTCTGCTCTATATAGACCTACCTGAAATAGTTTCAGGTCACCTTTACATGCTTAATTTGGAAAACAGTTGAGCAGCATGACTCTTCCTTGGAGAATTGAGCAGTCTAGGCTCCTCACAGTAGTCTTGGGGCTCTTTCAATATCTGCACAAATCAAGATCTCATCCCTTATGCAAATTAAGTAGGGGCCTCTTTGACTCGTAGAGCCAGTAAGGGAGAGATGTTCAGTCCATGGATTGGAGCCAAGTTAGAAAAGTCTTCCCTCCTGAAAAGCAGTTGTAGGATAGATCCAGTCCACCTAGATATTTGTTAGTGCTATTTGGCAGATCTATGAAATCATTCCTAGTTGTATCTCGTTCAGAGCCTGGCAGTAGTCTTGAAATGCAGTGAACTTGATGGTTAGTGGTTTTGAGGGTTAACTAAAGGGATAGGTTAAAGTATTCTGGGGTTATGGCAGCAGGTGTCCACTCAGTGTGCAGAAAGGTTGCAGAATTGGGGCACATGAGACATTTGAAGGTGTTGGAGGATGCTTAGATGGCAAGTGACCAGCACTGGTATCAGGCAGTTGTTGATTCATGAGTAGTATCTATCATTAGGACTTGTGGGATGTTGATATTAATGAACATGTACAGATAGGGCAGCCTGGGATTTCATTCCATAGATATGAATTTGTTATACTTATTGGTATAATCATCCTCTGTCTTTAGTTTGCAGTTGTTCCTCTGTAACTGAGATGGGGTTTTGGTGAAAGCTGATGGGAGCAATAAGACTGAGTCAGCACTGTGCTTAGGCATGTGCTCTAAGTCTATAAGTAGTTTGACTGCTCCCAATGAACCTGCTCATGTGCTTAGCACTAGGCATGTGTTTTAAATAAGTTGTAAAATCTAAGTGAATGAGAAGGATGAGACTACAAGCACACAGTGTTTAAAATAAAGGTTTAGGGGGTTGTATTCTTCAGGAAAAAAGCTTTTGGCATTTAATGCATTTCAGTGATATACTGAGCTTAAACGTCACCTTCATTGGAAAAATAATCGTCATCTATTAATTTTATGTGACTGTCTTGATAAATAACCTGGTAACATAGCAAGCTAAAGTTCACTGTAGTCCTCTACAACCCGATGCTTTGGGCTGAGAGCAGCATTTTGGGATTATCTCCATGTCCAACCTTGTTTGAATTGAGTACATATAAATTATTGTCTGCCAGCTTTTCCTATTACAAACACACACAGTTTGTGAAATTGGTTTACCATGTCCTGAAAATTTCTTTGATATTTTTAAAGCCTATTGCTATGGGAACCAGACCCCATAACAGAAAAGCTTTTTCGTGCTAAGGAGGCCAAGAAACAACAGGAATAAAGCCATGGAAAAATAACTTGTATTCTTTTCCCAAAAGCAAACAAACAAACCCCAGAAGAAAGCTTGATATCTGAAGCAGCTTGGACCTGGATTACCAGATGGAAGGGGACACTCTGCTCTCAGAGCTTCAGAGCCTCGCCAGGGAGCTCACCGTGTGGATACTTGCACTGATCCTGGCTCTTACAGGCGAGAATAATCAGGGAATTCACAAGCATCTTCCTCTGAAATAGTTCATATGTTGTTTTTTTACTTTTTTTACTTTAATATGGAAAGGTTGAAATTATGTGATGGATTGGTTTATGGGCAAGAAAACACAAGTTTTGCTTCTCAGAACTGGATGTCCCCTTTGTGTTTTGCTAATACAAATACTGGCAGAACAGGCATTACTTTGACGTTGGGGCTTGCAGCCCTGTTCCCTTGTGTCTCATGACTGAGTGAATCAACACCTAATTAAACAGTCACATGAGGGACAGAGTAAAATGCTGTTCAGGCACTGATCCCTGTGAATCTTTGGAGAATAACTGCTTACATGTGTCTTCCTTCTTTTCCAAGGAACCCTGAACAGCTGCAGCTCTGCCTCTTTTTTTCCTTCCCCCCCCCCCAGGGAAAAGGATAGCACTTAGACCTCGGCTAAAGCAACGCTGCCTATGCAGATAAATGAGATCTGGGGTAGAGGGAAGGAAGACCAGGGAGTTCTCAACCTAATCTTGAACAGTTGGAATGATTTGAGTTCCTGCTAGGGATGACTTAGCTGAAAGCCTGAAAGTATAGTCCTTGTGCATTTGAGACTCCTGGAAATTTAACTGAGAATGTGAACGTTGGGCAGGGAAGCTGATAGTTATCTGTAGGCTTTCTTGGTCTTTTAAATGTTAGCTGTAATTTTACCACTTGTAGCTCGTTATGAAGGTCTCTAACAATTGCTTTCTGTCTCTGAGTGACAAATACTTTTGTGGAGATTTATTAGGCTCTCAATTATCACTCAGTCACAAGTGCAGCCACCTTAATCAATTACAGGACTGTGGCCTGCAGCCAAGGAATGCTCCAAGCCCCATGCTGCCTTTCTTGCTCCAGATGACTTTCACCACCAAGGCCATATTTTTTGCCCTTATAAAACTCACAAAACAAGTATTACAGGATGTTTTAATCAGTATAAGCAGATGTCTCCATGTACCTCGACACAGCAGAGGCTCCCGGGCTGTGCACAGGGCTGTGTGGCAGGTGCCATTGTCTGCAGCTGCAGGTTTTGTGGCTGTCATGTGCTGACAGTGGAAGTACCAGTGGTTTGGGTGCTCCATGGAGTGGCATTTCCAGGCTGAAGGTATCCTGGCTGCAGGGGGTTTTAGGGTGGAAAAAGCAGGGTCTGAGCAGATGCCCTGGCAGGGACCCACTGTCTCCTGGCATCCTGGACACAGCATCACCCACCCTGGTGCAGCTCACAGGTTAAAAAGCATGACATAAAAAAATTGCTGCTGTTTACATTCTAGTGTTTTAGCCTTTAAAAATGTATTTATTTTTAGATGTATCTGTCTGATTTTTAAAAAGTGCTTGTTTAGATGTGTTTGCTTGGTGCAAGAATCAGCTGATGTGTCAGGCACAGCTAGAGCACACCAGCTGTTTGGTTATGCACCTTGCTGCTTTTCTTTGTTTCCTGAAGAAATACATTTAAAATCTCAGTTTTCAGTGGTGCAAAAGGAATAAAACTGCCATAGTCCTTCTAGTTTCTGTGAAATACTTGAAAATAAAAGCCTTAAAGACACACTAAGCTGAAGATAAGTACAGGGAATTCAATATTTATCTATTAAAAAAATGAAAATGTTAGGATTATTCAGCCAAAAAACCCTTATTCCATCAGAAATCTTTCAAGAGTTTATTATTATTATTGTTAATATTAGGTTTGATAACAATAGTGGAGCTACAGTGATTCCTCAAAGATGTCTTTGTTTTCATTACAAGAAAGGTCTTGCAGTCAGCCTTGACTCTCGTTTGTTTTTTCTCTTCATTGTCTCATCTATTAATATTCACAGTTTCCAAAATAAAAAGCATAAATTCACCATTAAGTTCTGTAAGCAAACTTTGCAGTTGATAAATCCGAGCTTGTGAGCTTGATTTTGTTTTGTCAAGTTAGTTTTGTGTGTGGATTTAAGGATTGTTGAACATATTGTGACATCGCCAGAACAACACAGCATAAAAGAAGGAACACAGACTGCCCCCCCACAACCCTCCTCTGCTGCATTACCAAAGTCTGGGTGATTTTAGAAGAGTCTTTATTTCCAACAGCTATGCTATTTCCAGCTATGTTCATCAACAGCAGTTTGTATTGGAACTTTTTTCTCCATTAAACACACACAATACTGAACTATTTACACTTTGTTTTTAATAGCTACAGGAGAAGAGTCTGCTCTGCACACCCGAGTGTGCACAATAAAATAACTGTTTGGTTGGGGGAAAATGCTCTGTTGTCTTGCAGTACCAGCTGGTATTATGAAGGTTTGTTCGGTGTCTTATGGCAGATTGTGATTAGAAATGTGATACAAAATGAACACCAATTTTTCAATAGCCTAACTATGCATCAGATTTTTACTTTGATAGTTAATTTTATTTTCAGCATTTTTATCATGACGTGAAAAATTACAGCAGTGGACAGTCAATCTGCTGAGGTCTCCACGTTCTTGAAAGAGAGATAATTGTTTCGTGTCCTGCCCTCCAAGAATGCTTATAGGCAGATTTGTAGTTTCTGATGCTCCTTTACAGTGCTGGTAGAGACAATTTATTGCAGTCATGAGGCCTCATGCTGGCAGTGAGAATCCTGTGTATGGAGAGTTTATAAACTTGTTGATTTTTTTTTTTTAATCTCATATCAAAAGCACTTTTTGCAGCATTTAACAGTCTGGTTTCCTTTAAAGAATAGAGGGCCCAAGTTTTGAAACTCCTGAGGGCTGTTAGCAGTGATCTTTCTTGTCATTTGAGCTCTTGCTGACCTTTGGCTGGGCTTATGTTTGTTTATGTGCTCCAGGTATGCACAGAAGGCTCATGCTTTAGCATCACCACTCTTCCTCTCCAGCAGTGAGGTGTTTTGTTGTTTTTTTAACAGGGATACAAAAATGCACAGAAAGCACTTTTTTTTAGAAGTCTAGCTCAGTGGTAATCCTACTAAGGCAAGTATTTTGTAGAGAAATGGTATCCAAATATTTCTCGTCAGATTTCAAATAAAATTCTAATTGGTTTTCTCTCGTTTCGTCTAGTGTGGCTTTCAGCTCCTACTTTCGTGCATTACTAAGCAATAAACATTTCTTGGCTCACTCACTGGCTCTTTGTTGTGTACATTTACAGCATGTGAGGGAAGCCTTCCTTCAGAATAAAGACTCAAAAAACTTGTTAAGGCAGTGAAGACCAAAAATGAGTCATTTCATTACTTTTTAGCCTGTGGTTGGAGCACACTGTTGTCTGCTTAATTTAAAATCAGGTGATTTATGCCCAAAAGGTGCATATGAACCTTTGCAGTAGTTTTAAGTGTTTTCAGAAATGCCTTCGGATGGAGTGAAGAAAAGTGATTATTTTTGGTGCTGTTTGGTTTTGAGGGTTGTTTTGGCTTCTGTGTGTTTCAGAACATGCTCCAGCCCCAGTTGGGGCTTGGGGTGTGCAGAGGGTCCATTGGGCTCTGGGCTGCTAGATGTGGTTGAACACCATCACCCACATGTTTCCCATTTGCAACAGGGTGGATATGCATGGATACTGAAATATCTCCCTGGAAGGTGATGGGCTCTGGCAGGAGATTTTGATTTTTTTTTTTTTTTTAATTTGAGTGTTTTTCTGAAGCAGGGTTTTTCAAGATAAAATTTTAGACACAAAAACACAGCCTTTCAAAGAAAGGCCTGGATATACACCTAGTGAAGAGGATGGTGCATAACTCATGTTCAAGATGCTCCAGTGTTTTCTTCGTTATAGGAGTGGTGACAGTGTATATAAACAAATATTGAATATCTCAAGTCCTTCCTCAAGCAATAAATATTCATTGATCTGGCTAAAGCACTGTTTACTCTCTGTACAATTTGAGTCTGTCTCTATTTGGAGAGAAGTTCCTTCTAATATTTTTCCTGGTCTGTTGTTGGATGGGAGGGCTGGGTCAGCTTTCAAAGCACTTTTTTTAACATGCATCAGGTTACCCTAAAGTAAAATGGAAACCTTAGATGTTACTCCTGTAAATAAATGTTTACATAATACATGGTACTTCTCAGCATTGCTTGTTAAGAAAAAAGGTCACTTTTGACATCAGTAACCTTTTGAGAATGGTGCTTTTGTCACACAGGTAAAGGAAGTTCCTATGCACTGCACATTCCTTCACTAGATCAAGAAGGTAGGTAGGAGGGGTCAGATGTTACTGCTTTTATCTCCTAAAGCTTGGCATTTTAAACTTTAATGGCAAGATTTGGGCTTAAGGCATGGGTCCTGTAAACAGCACATGCCCAGTTTCGCTCATGTGAGTAATTGCGTTGAATTCCCTGGCACTAGTCATATATGAAAAGTCAAGTCTGTAATGTGTTTGTGGCATCAGAGCCTCAGTTCTTCATTTCTAAATGAGAGATTCCTGTAAAGCGTAGTAAGCAAAGATAATGGTTTTATCTCTCTTAGTTTTGCTGCTTTTGTGTCAAAACACTTGTCCAGCACCAATCATAGAAATATTACCATCCTATAAAACAGCAACAAAACCAGTGTGGTGTCAAGAGATTAAGGATTTCTCCTTGAACTTAACCCAGGAGATGTGTACCATAACAGGGAGCTTGGTGCTGTGCTTTGGAATCCATTCCAGAGACTAGGAACATCTGACCTCTTGGGATTGTATGCTTTTGGGACCAAAGCCCATGGACAGGTGCACCAGTTCATGCACTCTGTGATACAGGGGAACCATCGATAGCATTGGATTATGGTATGCAGTGGAACAGGAGATCCTGATGATAAACCTATTTTTGCTGCTTATGTATTTAAAATATTGGCAAAACTTGTCAGTTTTCCGACACTGGGAAAAAAAATAAAGTAGGAACTCTGATGCTGTAGCCTTCTGCCTTCATGTATTACCTGAGTTTTCTCTGAAGATCATAATATAATGTATAGTATGAGTGATTAGCCCCACCTGTACCTGTGATTAGAAGGCATTTAATATGCATTGCATTTTTGAATGTCCAATTCCTTCTTCGCTTCCTGTTCCATCTGCCTCATTCCCACAGTTTAGAGATAAAAGTTTGTTAAATAGTTCTTTGCTAATTAAGGTTTATTAAAAGGCACTTTGCTGTTGTGATGTCTGGGTGCTCTTCCTAGCATGACCCGGGTTACCGCCAGAGCACAATCAGGAAACCTCATTTACAGCCACCCGGGTTAGTCGGGTTTTCTTTGAGCGCGTTATTTTGCGTTTTTAATTTTTTTCTCGTCTATGGCCATCCAATTGTCTTGCATATCCCCGCTTCTTCCCATGTAATATTAATGAGCCCTCGCCGAGCGCACAGTGCGCTCTTTGTTCGTGCAGGGGAGGGGAAGCGGGGCCGGGCGGGTTGCGGGAGCCGCACCGGCAGCAGCGAGC
>JAHLSL010000025.1:10478590-10537955 GCA_025920805.1 Petroica traversi | reverse complement strand
AATGTGAGCGCTGTGGCGGCCGAAGGAGGCCCCGCGCTTCGCCCACCCCGTTCCGCGCCGAGCGGGCTGAATTCCCGGCCGCCCGGGGACTCGGGTCATGAGACTGAGCCGGACAGGAGGCGGAGGGATGGCACTGACAGGTCCGGGCCGGTGCTGCCAGGACAGCGCTTGGCTTCCCCGTGAATGACACTGATCTCTGCAGCAAACCCTGGAACAGACAAAGGAGCGGGGAAGACGGGCGCTCTTTCCTCGAGCAGAAATCCCAGGCTGTGCAGAATTGTGAGGCAGGATTTGGGTTATGAAACTATGGGGCAGCGCAGACGCAGCTTGGTGCATACCCCGACACTGCTGTCCTTAAGGTGCTTTTTGTGCTCCTGTTGCTAGGATTAAGCCTTTTGCATTGCAGCATGGAGATTCTTTTGTTTGAGTTAAATTCAGACCTCTTGATATGTCACCTGACAGTCTTGTGGTTTTAGATGAATATGGCTCATTGCTATTATTAACCTGAGTTGGCAGCCAGGCACAATAGGAGTTTATAGGGATTTTGAAAAGTGGAACTGCTCGAGGGACAAAGATGCTTCCCAGGTACGGTCACTGCACAGTTCTTGAGATTATTTTAATTATTTGAAAGCTTATTATTTTACCTATGATGTAAAATACTTCTTTTCCAGAGATGTGAATCTTCTGGAGATTAATTTTTTTTATGATTCTTACTATAATTTTATGTTAAACAGCGCAATTTTTTTAGCCTGAATTGATTCTGTCTTGTAACTTTGCAAAGGGAAATGCAGTCCGCTTGAATAATGTAATTTTTTTAGTGCTAGTGAATTTAACTGAAAGGAGCTGTGTCTTGTTTGTGTGTAATTTTAATTAAAACATATTTCAAAAGAGCATGACACCTGTGTGTGTACGTGCAAATATTTGCATGCATCTGTGTACCTAAATCAGCTGTAACCTGTGAACAGGTAGTTTTTGAAATGACCTAAGTGAAGTGGTCCCAAAAATATTTTATTAAATTATTAATAGTGATTGTAAATTCTGAAGTTGTTCAACATGCTACAGAGCTTTAACAAAACCTTCCCACCAATTTATTTTCAGTATAACACTCCAGATTGTTATTACTGTGTTGACTAGGCTGCACCTAACCTGTCAGTGTTATGTCTTTTTTGCTTGTGGAAAAGTGTTTGGCTCATGTGTTAGACTTTAGAGCACAAATTAGGTATCTTAATGAAAGTCAAGTGACTCTCATTAGAAGGAAGAAAAAAAAAGAAAACAAACTAAAGTCAGCTTCGTATACAGATAAAGAATTGGACAGAGTCAAAGACCTTGGCAGCCACTTGAAGTTCAGGTCCAAGTTTGTAATACCTGTGAAATACCTGGCTGACGCACTTTATTCCTGGTGTACAATATGTACTTAGTATAAGCAGCACAAGTTTCCTGGAGCTCAACAAGTGCATCTATTCCAGGTGAGGATTGCTAAGCTGGTAAGTGAATGAGACAGACTTAAGAGATGGAGCAGGGAGCTGACCTCCACAGGGCTGCAGTACCTGTGGACATGTCACTCTCTTTCAAGAGATGAAAAGCAGGGGGCTTGGGTTTATTTTTTTGTATTTTAAATAAACATTATTTCCATGGGATAAACCTGAAACATGTCACCACTGCAAGCAGTGAAAGGTAGTTGTCCCTAAGATGATCTGTCTATTCTTCCACGCTACCCAGAACCCAGGTCCTGTGACTTCTGTGAAACCCCAGCTGAGGTCACCATGGCTGAGGGCAGAGTCACTCGGGTTGCAGGGTGAACTCCTTCACAATCCACCCTTGCAGGCTCCCTTCCTGCCCTGGCCAAGGCACAGATGCTGGTTTTCTATGCAGAATCAGCAAGTGCTCACCACCAGTCACATAGCCCTGACATGACCTCAGCTCTTGTAAAGACAATTATCTTGCAAAATTTTTTCTAAGTGTAGGCCTCGTGGTTTCTCTACTTTAGGGAACTTTTTTTCCTCCTTGCAATCTTATGGTTGTGTTATGTCACCAGCACTTAAACGGAATTTCTCTCTTAAAATGCCAGCTTTGCAAATCAGCCATACAGCCCGGATCATCCTTTTCATGTGAATCCTGAGAAAGTTGTTTTGTGTTTCAGGTTCAATTGTTAAAAAAATAAATAACCTGCCCATGCCTCTAAGAGAAGATGGTCTTCCAAAGCTGCAAGCATCATTGGCACTCATTACAGTTCTGTTTTCATTGCTTCAGAATTAGTTTTGATCTTTCAGAATGATCTGTGCAGCTGTTTTGTGTAATAATGGTCAAATAATAAGTGAATTACTGAAATGCAGTAAGAAGGTATTAACGTATGTACAAGATCCTCTCCATCAATCCTATATACTCAACTCTTGTTGTATTGTCTCAAGCCAGTTGAAAAAAGAATCTAATAACAGATAATAGAAACCTGCAGAGGCATTTGGGCAGAAGAAGGGATATCCTGGTTAGAAAAGGCATCTCAGGGTTGAGAGGAGTATGATAGGATGGTTGGACTAGGCAAGGACTATTTTCCTTGTGGACTTGATCACCCTTCCCTGTAGCTGAGTGACTGCAGGTTCCTGTATACTGTGCTGTATAGGTGCAGTAGAGTGTGCTTTGATGTGGATGTATATCCATGGAATGTGGAGATAATCTGAAATCCCAGTGCACTCAGTAGAACATTCTTGTATTTACAATGTTAGCTGTTCATGACAGATGCAGCCTCTGTCAAAGGCCTCTGTAGAAGTTGGCTGGGTCTAAGCACAACTGCAACAAGGATAATACCTGGAGAATAATGTGCAGGCACTGGAGATAAGCTCTGGCATCCCTGTGCCTCATCCAGCAGGAGTGAGGGAAGATGTTTCATTCTGCCAGAGCCTGCAAGGGGAGCATGGGGCAAGGTGGACCCATCTGCTCTGCCGGGCTGTTCCTATCACCCTTTAAATAGGTGCTAACATGAAAACCATGCAGAACAGATAAGCTAGCATAAACTATAAATATCATTTGCGTAGATGCATTTATAAATAGTTCCAAGTGATTCATCACTAGGCAATTTTTATTACTATGGGTAACATGATGTAGGAAAACAGTAGTTTGACTGATAGTTTCAACTTACTTTTTACATGTTGAGTCCTATTCTGGTTTTGATGAACCTTTACTTTTTAGAAAACTATTTTCCAGTTCCTACCTGCTTAATATCTTGATCATTTTGATTCAGTTGCTTTTCTTTAAGATTTCTAAATACCTGCTTTTACTAAAAAGTAACCAGATAGTATCTAAGCCATGTTAATATAAACATAAAGTCACAATATAAAAGTAAAGTCACAAATATAAAAGTAAAGTCACAGCCAGTAGGGAAGATAAGCTAAATCTTTAATGTAATGAAGAAGTGTTGTTCATGTTCTAAGTGGGAATGAGGAGGAAGGAATGTACTTGGAGTCAATTACAGGGGAAAATCCTGTATTTTAGTTGTTGGAGTGGTAATGAAGGATTTCTCTGTCTGTTGTGTCATCTACTAAAACTTGCACAGAGTGAAATAATACCAATTTACAGCCACTCAGTTCTTGATGAGAAATGTTGATGGTGGGTAATAAACTCCAAGAACACAAAAAAAAAATCATCTTTAGAGAGCAGTTGGAATTCTGGATTGCTATGAATCTCTATAGTAGAGGTGTCAGGAAGCATGTAATGGATTTGTAAATGTAAGCTATGGGTTATATTCCTATTGATTGAAGGTAAAAAAGGCAGAAAAGCAGAAAGGATGAAAAAAAGGCAAAACCTGAACAATAGTAGGGCTTAAGTTTGAGTATGCATTAAATACCATTTTTCAGACCTTGATCTCTTCTAATAATTCCATCATTAATCACATGGGATTTTCCCTTTCTCTCCCAAATAATTCCTTTTCTTTTGCACCCTCTACTTGCATGAGTGTCTGTGCAGGGGCATCACAGATGCCCTCCAGAAGACCCTTCCAACCTTAACTAGTTTGTCATGGTGTGAGAGTTGTGTTTGTTTCTGAAACATCCCACACTGCATTTACACATCAACTGATTTCTGCTCCATATAGGTATTTTTGAACATCTCATTCTAGGGGAATCCCCACTTATGCAGAGGAGATTTCCACAGGAGCAGTGTCCTGCTCAGAAGGAATTTGTTTATCACCAGTTTTTCTCTTGCTCCATGCCCCAACTCACAGCATTGTGTGGCAGAGTCACAAACACTTGTACTGTGAAAGGTGTTTGGGGTTTTCTTGGTGGTGATGTTTACAGTTTTGTGTTTTGTTGGGTTTTTTGTTGTTGTTGTTCTGGGTTAATTTTGGCATTTTTCTTTAGATCTTATCAGTTTCAAGGAAAGATGAAAGAGTGGCAGATAGGTCATGCAGGAAAAAGTCCTCATTAAGAAACTGTCATTTTCAGAGCAGTGTGGGAAATGGGCACTCACCTTTCATTAGCATTGCTGGAACATTTGATTCTGCATCTCCTGGTTTTCCTGTAAGAATCTCAAGAAAACATCAGTTAAATGTCAAAGTTAGTTTCCATTTATAAACATAACTAATTATATTCAGAAGATCTAGGTCAGTTTTCATCTTCCTGAAGAGGAGTGCTGAGAGCTGCCCTGTTACATTTGTTTTGAGAATGCCTCTTGCATGCAGGAATTTTGTTTCTGGGGATAATCTATTCAGATATCAAGCTTAATGATATTTTAAATCTGCTAACAACAAAAGCAAAGCTTTGTGTCCTGCTTCCCCCTCACTGGTTGGGGAGAGTTGGAGGTGCCAGGCTGCCTCTGTTTACTGTCTGTCTGAATGAACTTTCCCCCAGCTCTCTGAAAGGCTCTTCTGGTTTGGGAAGTGGCCCTCTTACTGCCAGGGAATGTTTTTGCAAGGCTGAAATGTGCTTAAGGATGCTATTATGTAACAGAGATAGTGCTTCTTTGGAAATATCACAAATTATGATGGATAATAGCTACTAAATGCTTGCCTAGAGAAAGTTAAAATATCATGTGAAGAAGCTGAGAAGTAAACAAGCTCTTGTTACCTTCATAGAATATGTTTCTGAATACAGCAAGAGTTTTATATATAGCTTTCTCTCCTCTTAGTGTGTAATCTGCTCTTGGAGCTTTTTATAAGTAGACTTCCCTAAGATCTAGAACAGCTACTGCCTTCTTTGCCAGTAATTTCAAAGTCAAATATCAAAAGTACTAGGTAATAGAAAATATGCTTTTGTCTGATTGCGAAGGAAAGTCAATCGTGTTGCAAGGGTGGAGCAAGCAATAGGACCCCTTTGGCAAGCAAGTCATTGTTGTTGTCATTCAGTTTCTTTATAGGAACCACAGTGACCTGTCTGGAAAAAAATGTTTGTTATGGACTTCCACTGATTTCACTTAGATATATGAGGCTGTTCCTCCAGGAAGCCAGTTTATCCAGTGGCCCTCCTCACCTCTAGCCAAAGTCATACTATTACTAGTTACCATCCCCAGCTCTAGCGACTTTTGTGCCTCTCAGTTGGTAACACCCCAGGGCATGTGTCAAACTAGGGATTTTGTTTTCTTACATTTTCTGAAATGCAAGATGGGGTTAATTAGGAGAGTAAGTGTAAACTTGGCTCTGAGTTTGTCACTATGCTTGGGTTTTGGTATAGAATTTGCTCAGCTTGGTGTCTGTACTTTGTGTGGACATTTCATGCTGCAGGTAACACTTGGCTTTAGGTGCACAAATGAGAGGGTGCATGGCTCTTTGCCCCCAAATCTAGACATTAAGTTATTTCAGCTCAAGTTGCTCGTGGTTTCCTTTCTTGTAATAAGTTGATTTGGACATTTGTTGCACACCATCTTCTCTGCAGCTTCTGTTTTTCTCTCTTGTTGCTAAATGGTGGAGATGGGTAGATTAGGAAATAGATTCCATCTCAGGAGAGTGTGTTACTGTATGGCTTAATGCTTAGTTTCACCTCAGTGGGAGTACACTAGCTGTAAAACTTGTGTGCCTCTACTTGGCAGTCTTAAAAACTTCTAATAGGTGATGATGGCTTTGGTGATCAAATGGATTTTCTGCTATTACAGGACTTGTTGAGTCACAGCTCTTCATTAGTACATTGGTCACATAAAGCATGGGTGCAGACCAGGGGACCCTTTGGGTGCTGAGTTAGAGGAGAGGAAAATTTACTGTTGTCTTGGAGTCTAACGTGCCAGGTTTAACCCATGTTACAGGTGTCCTTTTGCTGAAATGTACAGCATCTTGGAAAGTGGGAATCTGTATGCTTCATTAATAGCTGGAAAGTTGCAATGCCTTGTTTCTGGCTTTTTGAGGTTCATGCTAACACTGCTTGCATAAAAGCCAAGGATACGGAAGACAGAATTTCACTTGATCTAGGAAATGGCTTGTAAAGTAGCTGAAAGACGATTCCTGGTGTTTTCATGGATACAGCAAGTGTCTTGTTTCCTGTATTCCAAGAATTGAGATGGTGTCAGTGAAAATGGAGTCCCAAGCCAATGGATGACAATGCTTGCTGGGCTATAAAGTGATGACTGGCTTTTAAAAATGGAAATCTAAGATGGTGGCTGCAAAGCACCCTTAAAGGGAAGATTATGGAATGGTTTCCAAGCCTGATCCCTGCAAGTTCTCCCTTTGAGACCTCCTCTGGGGTAGTGGTACTAGGGAAGGTTCTGAGGCATCAGGAGAGCTCCTTCCCTTGGAAACCAGTTTGGGAACAGGTGTGTTAGGACTGCTGTGTGTGGTTTGCTGATCATGCCCTTGAGTCACAGTGGCTTATGTGGAGAGAACCAGGTGGTTCTCCCATACCACCCTGTGATTATTCATCTTGGGGGGGGGGGTTGTGCCTTTAAAACACAAAAGCTAAGTTCTATGATGTTGATTTTAGATAGGTGGAACTTGAAGAAAACATAGCACAAGACATAGCACAAGATCTATTAATGCTGCACACATCATTTTGTGCAGTTGTAGAGGATTGGTACAGTTTATGACAGTGTAATTTGACATGTGTAGGGGAAAGAAAAGAAAACAAAGGGTTCTGGCTACAGGACCAAAGAGTTTGATGAAATGGCATTGAATTTGCTTGACTCTATGTTTTAATCAAGTTGTATGTAGAGATAATGTGGAAAGAACAGTGTAATAAAGAGTTGTGGTAATTGATCCTTCTACTCTTTTATTTTTTAATTAAAGCTGGCCTTTACCAGAGTTTGACCCAAGTCAGATCCGACTGATTGTGTATCAGGACTGTGAAAGAAGAGGACGGAATGTCTTATTTGATTCCAGCGCTAAAAGAAAAATAGAGGATGTTTCAGTGTCGGTGAGTATTTTGCTAATTAACATGTTTATAGTTGTATTTTCTCAACAGCCAAATTGATAAATTGCATACATTCTATTTTATTCATGTTTACATTTAAATGTTGGTTATGTGCAGGGCTATATTTAAATGCCTGTTAAGTTACAAATTATTCAGATTTCAGTGGTTTCACTCTTACCAGCTTTAAATACTGTAGTGATCTCTTTATTCTGACACTTATCTACTTTCTGCTCTTTCAGTGAGAAGGATTCCTTCCTGGGTCTGCAGTAGACAATGCTGGGGGTTGAAACAGGGCATGAACTGGGATTTATTGATCTGGTTTTGTGCCATCATTGGGTCTGCATTCTTAATCAGAAGATCCCACCCAGCCCCATGTCCTCCTGTGTCTTGTTTCCTTAACTTTTGCCAGTTGTTGTCTGTATGCTTTGCTGACAGTTTTTTCACACAAAGTTACTTGAAAACTCTTTTTCCTTTTGGCATGATTTGCATGGTAATCTGTTAATTGAAACTGTAATGGATGTGGTCAGATGAGGATACTTCCTTCTAAGGGCTCTGGCCAGAAGATTGATTTCTGGCCACTGTGCTACTGAAAGGGGTGGTGTGAGGCTGGACAACTCATTTTGCTGCTTTGAACTTCATTTTCAGCATTTCTAAAAACATTCATGAACCATTTTAAGCTCTGTAAGCAGAAAGGATGGTGTGAATTGAAATTAGTGATTCCAGTTGCTTTTACCTTTACGACTCACAGAGGTCCTTCTGTAAGCAGGAGTACACAGAGTAATGTGTTATCCCCAAGCCCTCATTTTCCCATTGAGTATTGGAGTATAGCCAGAAGATTTTTCATCCAGCTTTTCAAACTCTTCTAGCCTGTTGCCTAGCTGATCCTCTTAACCCTGGTCTCAAGTTCCAAACCTCTGGAGTCTTTGTCTTACCAGGCACAAAATTCCAGTCTTCTCCATTTCTTACTCCAGTGCTTTTATAGCCATGAATCAAGACCCAAATTTCCCAGTTTTTTATGGAGAATTTGTGAAATAAAGAAGTACACTAATGTTGAAAAAATGCATCTTTCTTTTTAAACTTGTTAGAATGGTTCTGTTAGTTCCTGTTCTTCCTGATGTTCTTGCCAGGAAAACAGGTTTTTGAAGACAGGAGATCTCTAGAAGTGGTTTATTGGTATGATTTTCTGTCTGTGCTTATCACTATTAACTTCATTAATAAAAACAACTTGGAGTATAAATCCTTTTGCCAGATTTAAATTAATTTCTTGAAAGTCTAAAACCTCTTTAAGATAGATGTGTACTGTCACACTGAACTTGCAAACTTCACTGTTTTGGGTTACTTCAGAAAGCTCATTGACTGTGGCATCTCAACAGCAACAATGGCTGATAATGGAGCTGATATGGTTCCATATTAATCTTTTCTTTTTCTTTGCTAAGGGAAAGTAGCTGTAGTCACCATCTCCACATGACACTAGTGGAGGAAAACTGTTTCCAGGGCATTTGAAATACCCAGAAGTCATCTCTAGGAACTTGATAGATTTTTTTCATATTATTAGGATTCTTTGAAAGAGGATATATTGAAATATTTGCTTGGCATGTACCTGCCCTCTGCAGCATTCAGATAATGTAATGTCAGGCAAAAATTTTCTCATAAAACAAAAGTTTCCAGGTAAAAACATCCAGGAGAATCTTCAGCTCGACTTGATGTGAGCTCTGTATGGGCTTGTGTGGTTATCAGGATGTACTGGCCATTTTCAAGGAATTGCACTGTTCTTTTCTCTTGCTCTGTGTTGTGATTTTCATTAGCGAAGACACACCAGGCTTATATAAAACCAGGCCTTGGCTCTAAGCACTTTCCAAGGCACTCTTGCCCTTTTGCAGCCGTGTGTGGGCTGGGTGCTCTCCCTTCTGAAAGGGTATCTGTTCAGCACCCCATAAAATGCAAAGCTTTCTGCATATCTTCCCCCTCACCCTCCATCTCTTAACGTGACTTATACCTCTGGATCTACAAATAACACCAGGGAGACATCTGCAAGAATGTCTGGCAGTGGCCAGACTCTTCTAGTTCGAGTCAAATCAGTCTAACATGGAGAATCAAGAGGATTTCACTTTGCTTTAGGGTGCAATGTTCTTCAGATCCCATTTTCTGTTGTTCATGAGACATGATAGCAATTATAATTTAAGACTTGTATGTGTGTAGCAAGGTGAGATGTATTTCGGTCTGTTTTATATATGTAATCTCTACATATGTCAGAAGTATGTGATAGGTTGAGGTTGAACATGGCTCAGGCATTTGAATTCTGTAAGGGAAGGCGTGGTCATAAAATTTAAGGAGCATCAGAGAAAACCTTTGCAGACACAGATGTTTCAAGAAATAAAATAGTAAGCTCTGGCTTTTTGATCAGTGAAAACTGCTGAGTTTGTGCTCACACCAAGCTGGGCTCTCATTAGTAAAGCATTACTAGGTTCATCTTAACTATGAGTGAAATGTGGCTATAACACAAATAAGGACCTTGTGTTTTCATTGGATATTAAATCAGCGTCTTCATGTCTTCAGTAAAGGTAAATATTAAGTAGACAAGAATTTGGGGAGGATTTTGCACAGTGGAACACTGAAGGCACTCAGGTTTGCAGCATGGCCATTACAATTCTTTAATTGCTTGGGAGAAATCACCATTCCCCAGTCTTGCAGGAGTTAAACTTGGTGAGGGAAGCTGAGCAGCAGTCTGGTGACAGAGGGCTGGCCTCTATTCCCAACACCGGGAATGTTGGCCCAAGGCTGTGCCAAGCAGAGATCCGCCTCAGTGCTGTGGGCACTTTGCATGTGGGAGGCAGAGAGGCCCTCCTTGTGAGTCCTACACCTTTTTAGGTGCTAAGCAGGACTGCTTCTTCCCCAGCTTACCAGGGGATGGGCTATTGATCAGCTGGGCTCTGGAAGTGGAGGGGAAAGGCTGCTGCCTCTCAAGCATCAGAAAATTGTGTGTTTGAGTTCTTCCAGGGTATCCCAGAAGTGAGTGGCTATCCCTTCCAGCCCTCTGGCATTAGGTAATGAGCAAATGCATCAGCACAGGCATTTACACACTGAATGTACCAGGCAGTGTGTGGTAGGAGGAAGCAGCATTACTGATGCCTTTACTGAACAGTCGCTGTCGCCACCCAAGCATCCACGTTCCTTGGAGTTTTGGGTATCAAAGAACTTCTGTGGGGAAGCTTGTGGGTTTGAGCCACTGTCTCCTTTAGTGAGCTATTTTTTTTTTTGTTCCTTATAGCAGTATCTCATTTCTGATGAGACTCTGTTATTTGATGTGCAGGTGATAGTGTTACAACTTATGACTGGTTTCTGTTGTTAGACTATTTTCTGTCTGCTCCTTTTGCTCTCACACCTCCTCTCCTGCTGTCTGCTCCGGAGTGCCAGCAGCCCTGCTCTCCTCCCTCTTGTGGGCTGTACCGAGTTCCTGAGCTGTGTGTGAGCACAGGTGTACTCCTCAAAAAGCTGTGGTACCAGGCCTGCTCTGAATTTCAAATAAGCACAACAAGCAGCTCCTTTTCCTCCTTTAGGTGCTGCAGCCAGGTGGCCCAGCCACTGCTGGGCTGTTAGCCTCGGCTCTGCCTTTGCCTGTGCTTGGCTTCCCAACCTTGACTCTGCATCCATACTCAGCTCACACTAAGGCTGGCTTGTGTTTTACTGTGTGGTGCAGGAATTATGTCCCCATAACTGCCAGTGTGCAAAGGCTAGCTGAAATATGAGGAGTTTGCCTCCAAGGGCTGGTAATTGATTGGAATAAGGATGCCACAGGAGTGGTGCCATGAGAGAAGCGTGGGGAGTAAAGCAAAGAAGCTGAAAAGGGGAACCTTGGATCATGGCTTCCCTTGGAGCTGGCAGAGTGAGTTCAGAGACAGGGATTAACTGTCTCATTTTAATGCTCATTTTCCTTTTTGTGTTATCCAGTGGGGATTTATGACAAGACAGTGGTTAACATTGGGGATCTGGCTGGAGAGAGGTGCTGATGGACATGTAAGAGCTAAAAGATTTTCTAAGTCTAAAGATCAGCCTAGAGGAAGGTTTGAAGTACAGGGAGAAAGGGAGGGGTGTCAAAGGACCATGAGGAAGAGAAGGGAGGCAAAAAAGGAAGGACCCAAGCTGCACTGTGCTGAGCAGAAATCTGGAGTATGGGCATGTGGGAGGAAAGGGGGAAAGACAAGGAATCAGAACGGCAGTGTCTTCTTGCCAGGACCCAGAGGCAGTTTTCAAAAATTGCATTTGTTTTGGTTTTCTGAAGAAATGAAAAGAGGCTTGGGCTGCAGAATTTGAGATGTAGAGGTGCACTAGTGAACTTCAGTTTGGAGAATGGAAAGTTCAGTTCTTCCATTAGTTGTCTTTAAATAATTTCACTAAAAGGTCATATGATACTTGATCTCCTTCAGCAGCAATTTCTTTTACTCTGAATGTCATATTTATCCCAAAGCAGAGAAATGGCATGCTGTTTGAAACAAGCCAGGATTAGCCACGTGTTCTAATATACTTCAGCACTGGATAAATGTTGAACAGCAAATTGCTTTGAGGGATTAGTAATTGGATAGTGAGCCTTTTGCTTTTAGGTTAGTTGTGTGAAATGGAGACTCTGGACTCTGTCTGGCTCTCAGGACAGGTTTCCAGTGAGTGAAATGGAGCAGATGGATAAAGCTGTAAGCACAGAGATCAAGTCCCACCTTCTTAGCTCTGCTTATTCTCTCTAAACAGACATGGAAAAATACTAGTGGAGTGGCAGAGCACGAGGTTGTCTTGACTTCTTTCATTGACCTCTGAGTAACAGAGGACCTTGACAACTCTAGAATTAAAGGGAGATTGCAGCACTTGGCAACTGCATTTTAAGAAAGATACCTGGATTTCTACACAAGCACTTGAAGGGGAGGAATGAGTGCCTATTCAGGTTACTCCCATGTCTTAGGTGGATACATACATTTAATTGCACATACAGACCAACTCATATTAATAGCGCAAAAGAGTTAATTTATCTGTTTTGAATTTTTTTTTTCTGGAAAACCTGTTTTAAAAATGAGGAACAGAGCCCTTGAAGAGTAGCGACTTTGCTTGGAAATAGAGATTTTTCTGTCACTGCCACTACCGTGGTATTTGAGCACCTGCTGTTGCAGGGAGATAAAAAAGAGTAAAGCATACGATGACATTTCTCTTCCCTTCTGTCACTCACTCACAGCCCTTACACACCTACACAGAGTCTGATTTAGTTCAACACACCAGGCTCCTTTCAACTTTCTTGTTATCCCCAAAGCAAAACCTGCCCAGCAGAAATTCCTCTTCTTATTTGTAGCACTGGGCACTTTTTTTCCATTTGTTGAGGAGAATAGAGACCTTGTGTCAAAGAGTTAAAGTCTTTGCTGACAGATGTGGAGAAAAGAGACTCCAGAACTGAGGAAGAAAACTACTTTTTACCCTGTACGCTATAAGGACATTTTACTCTAAGATTTCTTCAGAACTACCTGATAGGTCTCCAAGACTTTCAGCAAGTGATGACCTCTAATGTCAGAACTGTGACTGTCAGAAATCTTTGGAGCTAGGTGATATCTGCAGTGAGCTGGCAGGGAGAGAACAGAGTGTGATCCCAGCAGGGAGAGGAGTGTGGCAGCCAGCAGTGGAGCTGCCCACGGCATCCTTCCAGCAGATGTTCTGCTCTCGAGCAAAAAGGGGCATTTCAGAACACTCCAGCACCACCCTGCCCAGGGATCGGATTTGACACAACTCTGTCTAATTGGGAAGAAAATTCACAGCTTTGAAATATTCCCTTGTACAGTTCTTAAATAATTAGATTACTTTTTTATTTTTGGGAACCTGGCTTGAATATCTTTGGAATAGTATATGAGAATGCAAGTAATCCCACTCCTTTGATGCTTAATATCTTGAGACTTGTAGCATCTAAAATTTCACTGACATTTGGAGTCAGAAATTGCAGAGAAGAGGGTCACTGCAAGTACTTAATCTCACTGTCCAACGAGTTCATCCTAAACATATGCTAAGTTTGTGAAAGAGCAAACACCAAAATTCATCAGTGATCTGCATTTTAGGAGGGATTTACTGTTCACAAAGTTCTGAAAAGTGGGAGCTGAAAGATTCTGATCTCATATAAAGACTCCTTGCAGGAATTTTCGTTCATTAAATTCCACTGCAAAGACCAAACAGCCATTTTCCTGGTTTGCTATTTAAATTAGGCAGCTATTACTTTAAGTTACCATATCCTGCAATGTATCTGGGAAAAGCTGTTGTGCAGAAAATTGCAGTGATAATGAGAAGAAATTATCTAAAAGTAATTAATTTACAAAGTCAGCCTATTCTTTGTCATGCACAGAAGTTTGTTTTCTTGTAAAGTCAATAAATGCATTTCTGCAGTCTTAAGAAGCTTAGTTATAATTGTAACATCTTAGAAGGAACTTTCAACATCTGATGGAAAATGCAAGCTGAAATGTGGTTTGCCTGCAAAAGCTGCTGTAACCCTGTGGATTGTATGTGGTTTTGTCACATGATGCTTGCCTAGCCTAGGACATTGTTGTTTGTGTCAGAGATAAAATGCAACTATAGTTCACGAGCTTCTACTGAAGTCATATGATGATCATTCACATGTTCCAGCCCTTGTGTGCTGTGCTCAAGCCACAGATCCTTGCTGGCCATTAGCAAATCTACATATTGCAGGATTTCAGTGAGCTCTCCACTATGGCAAAAGGAGATGACATTGTGTGTCAGGAAAGCACAGGACTGGGGGAAAGTGAACACTTCCCTCCCCTCTGCCATGGAATTACTGATTTCTCTGCACATTTTCCCTTGAGATTTTCTGTGGCAGCAGCTCTTTAAGGGAGCAGCAGTGCAGGCTGCCATGTGGGGCTTTATAATCCTGACCATTTTCTGCTGCTTTGCTAAACCTCACCCACAGTGGGGGCCAAGTTTAAGTCACCCATCCCTTAAAAAGTAACCTGGACAACCTAGGACTGAGGCATGGGACTCTCATCCCTCCACAGCAGTAAGGACAGTCATCTTTTTGACCAGTTATTGCTGATTATTGAGCAGTCATGGAGTTACTAATGTGTGCCTTGGCTATTTCCCACTTTTCTTTCTGCCTTTTTCTTAAAGGTTGAGGCATAGTCATGTTTTTGGATGAAAGGGAAGCGTGTGGCAGGGTGCTGTGAGTCCAGAGATGAAGCTGTGACATATAACAGCACTTCTGTGTTCCCATCTGTCCCTTAAACCATGCTTTCAGCAGGGCTTACTTCCAGCTTGCTCTTACTGGTTTGGTGATTGTGAAGGAAATGGTAATTAAGAAAGTCTTAGGGCAGCGTTAGTGTGGAATTTTGAGCAGTGTAGACTATTTCTGTCTCCTAGTGCTGCCCACCAGCAGATGTAAATAATGCTAACCTTAAGTGGGTGTACTGAAGTGTAACAAGTGTGTGAAAAATACATTGAGATCTTTAGGTGAAGAGAGTTGGCAATGCCAATGCTGGTGTAAACTGCATTAACTTGGTGGATGCTGATTCTGCTTGGGATGCTGGGATTCTCAAGGGAAATGACAAATGTTTTTAATTAGTGAATGAAACATGGTGAAGCATCTGCCATGCCAGTGATTGATAGTTCTCTGTGTGTGGACACAGATCTTGCCCATCCTGTACATCAGTTCCAGCTCCACCTGGGCCCTCTAAACTCTCTCCTCTGCTGTGCTTTCTGTCTGAATCTCTATCAGAATTTACCTTTTTGATTGATCCTCCACAATTTTTTTGAAACTTTTCTGGCTTCTCTGTACACTGTGTTTTTCAGCTTTGTCCATTTTCAACCTCACAGTTCCCTCATACAGAAAACATTAGGAATGTGTCACCCCAGTGCTGCTCTTCAGAAAGGCTAGGGGGCTTAGACACAGCTAGGGAGAAATATGTGAAAAACAGGAACTTTTCTCTCCATTTGCCCTTGTAACATGAATCTCCTGAATTCTTGCTTGATAATTAATGGAGAGTTTCTCCCTCCTGTGTGCTACTTACACTCCTGTGTCATTTCCACTCTGGCAGGCACAGGGAGTAAGGAGGGCATTGCCATCCTTCCTTTAAATGCTTTGGTACCTTTCTCTCTCCTAATCCTGGGTCTAAAAAAGTCTGCTTAGAAAGGTGGAGTTGACGTGACCTATTGGCTCCTGGCTAATTGGAAGTAAGAGAGCTCAGCTTTCCTTTGGACAGCCAGGCTGCAAGAGGTTCTATTACCTGTTTCCTGGGGCATGAGCCTTTTAGCTTTTAAATATCTTATTTAGACAGGTACGTACAAGGATGCTAACAGTGATTTCAGGTCATGGGTCTTAGTGTGTCACATGTGTTGTCTTTATTTCAGAAACTCTGCAGTGATGCTCAAGTGAGAGTTTTTGGGAAATGTTGCCAGCTAAAGCCTGGAGGAGACAGCTCTTCTTCCTTGGATAGTTCAATCAATTCATCCTCCTTGTCTTCTGATCCAAAAGAACAATGCCCAAAATACCAGGTGAGTTGCTGTTTTGGGGGATTTTTTTCATAATGCATGTAAAATGCTAACAGCAGGTGAGGTATGGCTGTTTTAAAATGCTTGAAATGAGAGGCTAGCAATGGAGAGCAGTTTTCAGTCAGAACCAAGACCTTGGTTATTACTCAGGAATGTTTAATGCTGTAACTTTGGGTATTATCAAGTCTAAAACCAAACAGCTGGTTCTCTGGGGCTGGGTCTTGAATGGCAGTGATTTCTCCAAGGCATTTTGTGACCCAGGTGATAACATTCATTTGGTGTGATCAGACTCAGCACAACTATTGTGGGGTAGATGAAGCAGTTTATTTTTACCTTATTGTCAAATGCCAAGGAAATAACAGAGAGAAACGTTGTCTGTAGGGATAGTCTGTGTAACAGCTTTATAAGGGATTCAGTGCACTTGAGTTCCATTTTATATAAGAGATTTTGGCCATGAGAGTAGCAAGAGTCATCTGACACAGATATATTTTTGTCATCTCTCCTTCTACGGATCACAAGTGTTTTATATTAAGCCATCCTAAAATAGAACTAAGGCCTTTTCACTCTTTGTAATGAAGTAATTGTGTGTTTGAGGAAAGCTGCTATCTCTACAACCTGCTCTGGAGTACAGTACTACTGATGTCTTAATCTCCCATAGATAGAAATGAAGAACCTTCTAGTGCTGACTTTCCTACTGTCATGTTAACTCCTGCTATATTTGGCAAGCTGTGTATTCTTGTTTTCTCTTTCTCATCACACTCTTTTCCACAGCTTGGGTAAGGTGGCTGAAGATCTGTTTTCTGTTCCTCCCTTCCTGCCAGGGCATTTAACTGTGGTTATGAAAAGATGTTTCTGTCAGCAGCTCCCTTCCAGTACAAAGCAACCCCCTTTGTGCACTGTGTGCCCAAGAAAAACCATTCCCCCCCACTACCCAGATACTGTCTTTCCTCCAGAGCAGGCTCTATGAAAACAGTGCTCAGTGTTGCTAAAGAAAATAAATTTCAATGTTTGACATAAGTGTGTATTTTAAAGTGGTGGAAAGTTTTCACTTGGAAGTCCTCATTTCCTCACGTGTATCACTCACTCAAAATCTTACTGAGTTGAGCTGGAGTGACATGTGACTGTGTGACTGTGCCACACTCTCAGCTGAAGTTGGTCTTCCACTGTTGTATCTGTTGCATATCTATGTAAACTATCTACTGCATTCATCAGACTCCTTCCAGGCTTCCCCAGCAAGTGAGCAGAGAGACAAAAAGATAAGAATTCTTTAATGTGCAATAAAATTTAGTATCAGATATGCAGAAGGGCCAGAATTAGTTTGTCCAGACTTCACTCAGCCTGGCATTTCCTATGTTCTAACTGCTGTGTCTGTAACCTCAGAGGTTACCTATTGGATTTGCAGTATTTATAAGTTCTCTTGTTTGTTTTTTTATAAGGCTAAAAATGGAAGTTCAAATAATATAATACTACAGGATTTTTAAAATGCTACTTTATGTTTTCTAGTTTAAATACACTTCGATTATATATGAGCAACTTTAAGTGCAAGGGAAATACAGAGGTTTTGTTCTAGGCTTCCATATTTGTTATTATGTCCCATAATTAACATTTATTTCTTTATTGCATTTTAAATTTACAGATACACTTAGTTATTATATACAGGAGAGCATGTACAGTAAGGGGAGTATTAAAAGTTGTAAATATCTTCAGAGGTGTAATTTCCAAATCATGCAAATGTTACCACCTCTAATATGCTAATGTGCAATCACAAACACTTGTGGGTATTTTAGGATCAGTTTTTATGGGAGCTGTAAACCGTGCCATGAGGAGTTGGTTTGTGTCCAGGCTGTCAGTCCCCCAGATTGTGCCCTTTTTGCCAGATGCTCCTGGGCTACTTTTTATTTGAGTTTTTAATATTTAACCCCTTTCCCCAATTGATTGCACTCTGCTTTGGTCTTGAGTGACCTGCATTTTGCAGCATTAGAGGCCCAAAGAGTTGAGCTGTACCAGTGTTTCTAAATGCATTAAATATGTGTCTTTGGTTATGCATGATAAAATTACTGTTATTAAGGGTAGATGAAGTGCCAGAACAGGCCATGGGTTGGTCTTACCTCACTCTTTGCCTTCAGCAGGGCTTGTCTGTCTTTCAGAGGAAAGGGAAACCCCTATAATTAAATTTGAAAACAGCTGATTTTCACTTCAATTTGGTCATCTGACAAAGAAAATCAGTAATTTAAGATAAAGTACTTTTACTGAGCTTTAGAATTATATTTTCACAACAGCAGAAAGTTGAAATCAAAACCCACCATCAGGGGCTTGACATTTAATCAGAATTGGGTCCTTCATTTGGAGATCTGCAACAGATTTAAAAACAACAATCATCGTGTGAGGCTGTAGTAATTTGCAGTGTCTTAAGTCAGGATTTTGTGATGCTGACAAACCCATAATTTCCTGGAGTCATTAACATCTGTGCTGAGATTTCCTTGGAGCTGCTGGGTCACACTGACTGGTTTTAAATTCTAGTTTTTCCAGTACTGCCTACAGTGCACCTGAGCAGTGGGATGTCCTGGGAGGCAGAGATGGAAATTTCACTGTGGCCCAGTTAATGATTAGCTTTTGCCCTGTCATTGAACACTTACAAACCTTGCAGTTGAACCCTCATTTTTACAGTTGTGGTTGCTGCTTTCAGTCATCCCCTCTCCTTGTAAAGACAGGAGATTTCAGAGGTTAAAAGTATGGCTGTTAAAAGTATCATCAGCTTAACTGAGAGTGCTTGAAAAGAGCAAAAAATTGAGAAGTGTTGTAAGTGTGCTCTCTTTTGGCTGATGAGCATTTTCTTGTTCCTACCCTTGCTCTGCAGGCTGATGTGAGCAGAAACCCTGAGTGAGATGTTCACAGCTCTTCTTGCTCCTCGTAGGGGTCTGTGGTGGGGACACCCTGTCCTTGGTTGTGCTCCCAGCTCACTGTCTGACCCTGACAGCCCAGAGAAGCTGTGGCTGCCCCATCTGTGGAGATGTTAAAGGCCAGGCTGGAAAGGGCTTGGAGCAGCCTGGTCTAATGGAAGGTGTCCCTGCCCATGGCAGGGGGTGGAACTGGATGAGTTTCAAGGTCCCTTCCAACCCAAATGGTTCTGTCATTCTGTATTCCAGTCCTGTGCAGAATACATGGTTATTCAGGATACTGATTGTTTAGAGCTTGGATAAGGAATATAGAAATGCACTGAGCATCTTCCTGCAGGTTTGTTACCGTGAGTGGTTTTAGGGATCTTTTAGAAGGATTATTCCAAGGAATGGAGTAATTACATGCTGTCACAAACTTTGAAGGAAATGTGTTGCTCTTTGCCCAGTGCCAAACTTCCTTACCTGAGAACTGGTTGAGTTCTGTTAGTGAGTGATCACACCATTTTAAATTACTCAGTAAAAGGCACAAATGGAGACCCAGCACTAAAACTGTGCTGGCCTATAGGTGAAACTGTGAAAGGACAGTAATCACAGTCATTGTAAATACACAAATAAGAAGTCTGTCAGCAGAGCAGTTGCCCATTGGTTGCCCTGAGTAATTTTTAATTTTAGGGTTTTGTTTGCAGAATTTGCCCTAGCCTGTGATGCAGCATAGTGACATTGCTCCTTGGTATTTAGCTTGTGTCCCTTACAGCAAGCTCCTGCCACCAGAGAAGCAGGAATTGCACCACTTTAGCCTGGCATCATGACGCTGCAGCTCTTTCCTGGTGCCATCACAGAAGCACCAGGGAGGGATTCATCCCATATAAAATATCATCCATGGATAAGTTCTGAATCAGTCTTTGTCAAGTAAACATGGGTCCCATTTGGTTCCATTGCATAGTCTAACATCTTCAGTGAACTAGTGATTCTTCTTGTCAAGCAGGGGCAAGATTTAGGCTTAATTCAGTAAGGTGTGTTAACACATTCTTAAAACTTTAGTCTTCTGGTTCAGTGTTCCTGGAATCTGCTTCTCCTCACCTAGGTGGGTTTCGTTTGTTGCATGGTTTTAGTGTTTGAGCTCACAGCCAGTGTGAAGATCACTTTTCTCTGTTGGCATTATCTTGATTCTGTTCAACTTAGCATGCTCAACAGTGTTCCAGCAAAGTATTTTTGCATATTTATCTTTTAAATAAGGAGTATTTTCTCTCGTATGTTGCCTTAATAGAAATGTGCCTCTAAAATGCTTAAAACCAAATGTTGGTGGGTTTGTTTTTTGCAGGGCTCTCGGTGCTCCTCAGATGCCAACATGCTTGGAGAGATGATGTTTGGCTCTGTGGCCATGAGCTACAAGGGCTCCACATTGAAAATTCACCAGATCCGGTAAGATTAACTTTTTGCTGCAGGTGTTTTTATAAGATTTACTCCTTGGTTCTGATAAATAATGAATTAAATGGCCCAAGTGCAGAGTAAAGGTGATTTCTGTGTTTGCCTTAAAGTCAGTCTAATGTAATTTTTTAAATAAAAGGCTATTATGTTGTGTTAAAGCCAATAAAATATGGGGGGCTGTGAAATGGAAGTCAAAGCCTGACTTGGCACTGTTTCTGACTAACATCTTCCCTGCTGTTCCCCAGCTCCCCTCCCCAGCTCATGCTCAGCAAGGTGTTCACAGCTCGCACGGGAAGCAGCATCTACGGCAGCCTGAACACGTGAGTCCACTACACTTTGTAGCTGTTGCACAGAAGCAGATGAATGTAAGAACACACAGGACTTTTTCTGGATCCTTCAGATTCTTTCTCTAAAAGAAATAACTCCTTGCTATATCCTGTCAGTAGTGTCCTCACCTTTCCCTCACGGTTGTCTTCACCTCAGTTGGCTCTAAGGGAGTGAGTGAACCATTCCTTCCATTATGGTGAAGCTTGATATTGTAAGGTACAAAAGCACCTACCTGCAACCTGGGGAATTCAGTCCAAGATGAAGAAAAAGGTGTTACAAAAATATCTAACTTCAGAGGGTTCCGTGTTTAGTTTTCTGTTATTAAGTGACCCACCTGAGGACATGACTTAGGCTACAAAAGCTTTTTCTAGTGGAAGCCTGTGTTCTTACTGCATCTGTTCCATTTTGGCTATAATGAACTAGCTCTCCATTCTACTGAAATGCAAATCACTGGTTTTGTTATATGTTTTATGTTTGTTATAGGTTGCAGGACAGTCTTGAGTTCATTAATCAAGACAGCAATACATTAAAGCCTGACCACAGTACAATTATGAATGGACTTCTTGGGAATATAGGTAATTGTAAACAGATTTTATTTACTGGTGTCTTTAATTGAGTAATCATAGGTTCTCGAATATGCGCATCTTTAAAATAGAATCAAATTTTTTAAAAGCTAAAGATGTAACAGAAAATGAATGCTGTTGGGGCTTAGTTGAGAATAAATGGGACTGTTCAGGGAATTAGCAGTCATTCAGTATACACGGCTGCATATGTGAATATAAAATGAATAATAGAAATATTTAGATATTCTTAAGTTCAAATACAGAAGATGTTGGATAATAGCATTCTGTAGAAATTCCTGAACAGCATATCTTGGATCAGGGAGGATTGATTCTGCCTGGCTCAATTCCCCAGTTTTTGTTAATAATTCTCATTCTGCTCTGTACTCTGCCCACCTGAGCACATGTGGCCGCATGTCCTGTATCATTCTCAGTTAACCTTGCACAGCTGCCCTGGAGCTTTGGATCACATTAGACAAAATATCTTTGTGTTCTTTCCACTGGCTGACCATGGGAGCTAAGCAGTCTTGAGAAATCATTTGGCATCCTCAGTTCTCAGCTTCCCTGGAAGAGCTGTGGGTGGAGACTTCATGAACATTAGATAACAAAGGTCTTGGCTTTTCCTCTTTGAAACAGTAGAGCTGTTAGTAAAGATACTGGACTTCAGTGCTTGGTTGTCCAGTGTAGCAGCCTGATCCATGGCTCTACAACACATCCTTCCTTTCCCTTCATTTTGATTGTTGACTTTCCAAGTAAATGTCTGTTGTAGAATAAGGGGCTTATTTTCACAATTGCTTTCCAGGATATTGCTTTTATAGGGTTGGAAGTAAGGAGTGCATTTGGTGACTGTTACTCTTAAATGGGTTTCTGACTTTGATGTGGTCGTAGATCTTGGGGCTGTTTACTGCTTCCCTTCACATTGACTTTGGTAAGACTGTGCCCAAGCATGGGCTTAAATACTTCTCAGGCTCATGAGCTGTATACCTCATTAGAATAATTCACAGTAGTCCATTTATAAGGGAAGCCAATTAAGGTTATAAGAACCTATTATTTATTAAAGGCTCCCTGAATTCACTAAGTCAGGAATGTTAAAAAGATGGCATTTTTCTTAATATTCAGTAGTCCTTTCAGATTTCAGTTGTGATTTTTTGCAGTGAATGAGGTGCCTGATCTGAGAGAGGAGATCACTTTAACTACTGTTAGGGTTTGCTGTGGTTTGTGCCTGGCAGAAGTTTGCTTTATCGTCAGAGTGATCTAAACTGCAAGTTCCGGTTCAGATAATGCAGCTCTTAGGCATGGAGTGATTCAGGTGCAGCCAGTGCCACCTGTTCACCCTTGTCCAGCTGGGAGGTGACTCTGCTGACTGCCCCAAGAGCTGGGCAGGAGGCGTGGGCACCTCGGAGCAAGGGTGTGTGGCAAGAGGCACAAGGTTGCCAGCAAGAAGAGGATGCTGAAGTTTTCGTGTGATTGAGCTGCACAAGTTTTCAACAGTGTTTGTTTACAGTTCCCCTTTGAGCACAGAGGGAACCCTGGGTAAAGTAGGGAAAGGAGTTAATCTGTAACAGCAGCATTCCTAACAACTGTGCTCAGCAGCAGAGACTGCTTCTGACTCACCTGTGGCAGGAGGAGAGTCTATATGTTTTGGTTGGGAACTATTTACAAGGTGCTTTTTTTAGATGTGCTGGTTAAAAAAAACCCAAAGCAGCCCTGGTCATGTGTTCCCTTTAATGGCTGGAGGCCTAAGAGAATGGAAGGGTGCTTTGAGGTGCAGCCTTCATATTTTGTATAATCAGAAAACTTTGAATGGCTTCAAATTTAGGAGAGGGACTGGCAATTAACTCATTAAAAAAGATGTGTTTTTTCCTGCCCTGTGTACAGTAAATACACTATTTCCCTGGTATATCTACAATCCAGTATTACTTTTTAAATGAACTTCTCAGTCTGCTAACATTTATTTTCTATGTTATTATTTCACTAACTTATATACTGACTATTCTCAGAACTACTTCAGCCTGTAATTTTCTGTCGGTTCTACTAAGATGAATTCCTGCCTTCTTTCTCCCCCTTCCTCCTTCTCTTCAGAATCAGTGTTCCCAGCCACCCCACCAGTGTGGATGTTAAAGCAAACATTATACTCTGTGGTGAATCTCCTGTTTGTAGTCAAGTTAGGCTTTGAGCCTGCATAAATTAATCATTTTTGAACCTTAACATGAAAAATTAAAAAAAAAACCTTTTGAGAAACCCCATCCTTGTATGGGAGACAGTTGAAAGCTGGGTCTATTATTTTAATCTATAAATACTGTATAGCCCAGCTGGGAGACTCATCCTCACATCAATGTTCTGGTAAAGCCTCAGAGCTGTTCTGGCTGTGTTGCTCTGCGTTTATGTTGGTTCAAACCTCCTCCCTGCCCTGGCCCCCTCCCTGTGGACTGTTCTGCTTTACTAACCTCATTCTCTGATGTGTATTTTACGTTTTGCCATGTAGGTCTTACCCAGCTTTGCAGCCCCAGGCGGGCATTCTCAGAGCAAGGTCCGCTCCGCCTCATCCGGAGCGCCTCTTTCTTTGCAGGTTTGCTGTGTGCTGTGTGCTGTGGTGTGGGGCTAGCCTAGCTGGGGTGACAAGCTGTGTGGATTTGTAGTTTAGCCCTGCAAATAAGATCTCATATTTAAAAAATGAAAAAATCGACTGTGGTGTTTGCTCCCTTACCTTTTTGGATACATTCCTTAAATCCCCAGAGGACAGCAGACGTTTAGTAGTCCTCTTTGGGATTGTCAGTGTTGTTTTCTTTCGGAAACTTAAATATTTCAATATGGAATTAATATTTATGGGAATAATATTTCACAGTGATGTCAAGCTATTTTGATCTGGATTGGTTTCTGCCAAACTATAAAACTCAAAGCTAAATTAGCTTAATTCAAAATGTGCATTTCTTGCTTTTAGTGGCTGGGTCTTATTTCCATGGCTGAGTAGCTTTATTTCACACACATATTTGTAAAATATATCACCTTCAAAGACTATTGAGCCTGACACACCTTTGATCTTAAATCTGGACTGTAAATTCAGATAGTTTACTGCTTACTTGAACAACCAATGCACTGCTCATAACTTTAAAGTATCAATTTCTTCAAGACAGCATTGAAAAGTCTTTAAAAAATACATATATAATACCTGAGAAAGCTGGCACAGGAATGAAGTAGTGTTTATTTTGAGCTTTGGTGTGTTTTTGCCTATACACTGAGTACTGCAAATGTGACCAGCATCCTCTTGGTACAATAAAATTTTATTTAAAATCATCTGTGGAAATAAATGAAGTTCTGGTTTTAGTTTGCATTAAAATAGGTGTATAGACTTGAGAAAAAAGAGGCTTCTCAAATAAGTGTTTTGGTTTGTTCAGCTAAGCAGACCTTCCTAGAGATGGCCTTGTGAAGTGCTGTTCATCTGAATTAATGAGCATGTTTTTGTTTCATTAATTACATGGAGATCTGCAAACAAGAAGGGAACTGTACATTCCCTTGCTAATTGGTATTACTTGTTTTACAGTTCATAGCAACCCTATGGATATGCCTGGGAGGGAGCAGAATGAGGACAGAGACAGCGGTATAGCAAGATCTGGTAATGGCAGTTCTGTGTGTTAACCCTGTAAATTTACTCCAAAAATATTCAGTAATAAAATTTGTCACTGGGATCTCTGCACATCATGAGGTAGTGCTGAAATGGGATTGTTCTGGTTTGCTCTATGTGGCATTAGTGACACCTCTCTATACATGTCCAGATGCTGCAGGTGTAGAGAGTGTGCATTGGGCACCTAACCTGACAACAGTGCCTTTTTATTAAAGCAAGCTGCAAATAAGCAGAGCAGATTAAATATTGAAATGAGCTTGCAGCATTTCTAAACACTACTTGCTGTCATCTCCTTTCCAAATCCCGGAGGCCAGGTTGGATGGGACTTGGAGCAACCTGGTCTAGTGAAAAGTGTCCCTGCCCCATGGCATGGGATGGAATGGAGATGAGCTTTCAGATCCCTTCCAACCCAAATAATTCTGTGATTCTGTGTTCCTATGATGGTAATGTTAAAACACGCATTGGCCTCAAAAACACTCCTTTCCTCCCTCCAAATTCAGGATGTTGGACACTTGGGTTAGGATTGTAAAGGCTGTTAAAGGATGCAATCAACGTTACTCCTTTCCACAAGGAGTTTATTTCCTGATACTCAGGTTGCTGAGCAAGGTGCATCCTGTGCCTTGCCTACTATGTAAATCAGCAGGACTGTCCCACCCTTGTTGTGCTCGTATGGCTTTTTATTGTCATTAAAAACTGGTTGTTTTTATATTAGAAACATAGATGAGCAAAAGAGAAGGCACTTGAGAAGCAGTACCAGTATATCTTGAGTGACTTCATTTCATTGCTGCTGTTATATTCCAAATGTTCTTTCTTCTGGAGAGATTTTTATTCCTGTTTTTCTTGCAGCATCTCTTAGCAGCCTGCTCATCACTCCGTTTCCATCTCCGGGCTCCTCGTTTAACAAGAGCTGTGCCAGCAGCTACCAGCGGCGTTGGCGGCGCAGCCAGACAACCAGCTTGGAGAATGGGGTCTTCCCTCGATGGTGAGCTGGGGATCCAACTGCTGCTTGCTGCCCATGCACCACTGTCAGCTTGATTCTGCTCTTGCATATGTACATCTGCTCTTGCTGATGCTTTTGGTGGGGTATTTACGGAGGCGTAAGTCAGACTGATCTTTTTTAGTCTATGTTTTCCTCATGGCATTCATTGTTTTTTCACCAGCTGGAAAGCCTTCAGCAGCATGTAAGTCTGTAAGCTGTATTTTTGAGGATAAGAAGCCCTAAAATCCTACTCAAAACACAAATTCTTGGCAGGGATGGGAGAGAACTAGAATGCTGTATTTTGATCCTACAAACACTTTGAATCTGGTTCCAGGCTTTCATGACTGCAGGATCAATTAATAGTTGTTTGTAAAAAATCACAAAGGTGTTGTTATCAAAGATGCAAGCAAAAGGTGTTTGTTGAAGTTAAGTGTTCAAGAACTGAATTACACAGGAAACCAAGGTACAACTTTAAGCAATGTATTACATTAACTTTTCCTTTTGTTTATGCTCCAAGGTCCATGGATGAAAGCTTCAACTTGTCAGATGACAGCTCTGGTCCTAACCCAGGAATTGTTAGGAAGAAAAAGATAGCAATTGGGGTTATTTTTTCACTCTCAAGAGATGAAGATGAAAACAACAAATTTAATGAGTTCTTCTTCTCACACTTCCCTCTTTTTGAGAGTCACATGAACAAACTGAAGAGTGCAATAGAACAGGTAAACACAGTTGCTTTGGCTTCTTGCACTTGTACAGCCCTCTCAAATAAATTTCTAACTCCTGTTGCTGGTTACAAAAGCAGGATAATTTTGATGTTGGGAGTGGGAATTGCATCACTGAAGTTAAAACTTTGACCCCTTTTATGCCTTGAATGGTGAAAAGCACAAAAGAGACGGAGGCTGCAAATGTGCCTCACCTGTCTTCCCTCAGATGGGAAAGTTGGCACTTGGACCATCACTTTATCACTTAAAAAAATTATTTGCATGACCAGTTGAATGAAAGATAAAGCCAAGCACATGACTTGGTTTTCCATTTTCTGTGCTTCTGTAGCTCTGTGCTACTTACCTGTTTAATGATTGTTTTCAAGGCCATGAAAATGAGTCGGAGATCAGCTGATGCCAGCCAGCGGAGTTTGGCGTATAACAGAATTGTGGATGCCTTAAATGAGTTCAGGTGAGCAGTATGTCTCCTGTCTTTTCTGTCTCTTTCTTCAAAAACAATTGAGCCTGTTTTAGAAGGGTCTTCTTAGTACAGAATAAGTAACTTAAAACGTCTAAGGTCATCTGCAAAAGTTAGTAAAGAAAAGGACTGGTGATACCAAGCCATTCTAATGTGTCTGAGCTTTTAGATTTTTCCAAGTGTGTGTGTCTTGTGGACACAGATGTTCAAGGTTTTCTGTGCTTTGGGTGATAAGGAAGCTCCCAGTGATCTCTTAAATCATCTTTTGTGGACTATCAGGAGGGTGAAAAGGATAGCAAAGCCCTGTTAGGGAAATCCTCCTCTAGCGTGTATTGTCTTGATGTGGGAGCAAAGCTCACCCCTCTCTAAGCTGTACTCTAAAGGCATTTCAGAGAAACAGCTAGGAAGAGGGAGAGCTGTCTTTTCCCACAGTAAAATGCAGTGCTGTAATCTCTGGCTGTTGGTACCTGCAGAGGCTCTGTGCTCATCAGTTATTATACAGAGTAACACAGATAAGCAAATTCCTGGCATTTAGCTCTATTTTCTTTCCATAGTTGAAGTCATGGGGAAGGAGTTAAGATTAAATCCATCTGTTTCAAGTGATTCATCTCCTCTCAGATGGGAGTGGCAGGGTTCTTCCTTTTACAACCACTGTAGAGCTAATAATGTCTTTTTAGAGACATTATTGAAGACAGTGCTCTGATGTTATAAGAAGAAATTTCTCACATTAGGTTCTGTTTTACTGAACAGAGAAGGATCCTGAGGACTCACTTATTTTTCTACAATTCTACTTCCTACCTGAATGCCATGGACTAGGTGGTGCTGCAGGACAAAAGCACAGTGTATTTTAAATTTTTTTTAGAAGCTCACCTCCAGGCAGTCACAAGGAAAGGCAGAGGATATGTCCTGTAGGGAAAGGAGGCAGGAAAGAGGGAGCATGTGGGCCTGCAGTAAGAGATGGATAGGACAAGCTGTGCCAAGAGGGAGAGCAGAGGAAGCTCATGACTGCTGGGAGCCACTGATCCTGCCTAGGGGCCTGAGACAAGTTCAGCAACTCGGCCAGCCATGATGATTCCTCAGAGCAGGCTCTGCTCTGCCTCTCCTCCCAGGTCCCTCCCTGAGCCATTTCTTTGCCTTCCCAGCCTCTTGTTAACACCAGCTTCCCAGCTGTTTTCCAAACCTTCCCCCCAAAACATTTCCCCCCAAGATACACTCAGTGGACTTTGCCTGTTCTCCTTTGTCCTTCCAAGTTAAACAGTTCCAGAGGTCTGGGGAGGGGCACCTTTCCCAAGTCAAAAGTGTGGAAAAAACCCCTGAAAACACAGGGCAAATCCCATGTGCTGGCTTTTCTTCCTAGAGGGACACCCAGCAGTGCTGAGCTGGGATGGGGTGAGGAAGGCTGCTGTGGTCAGTCTGAGGAAGAAGGCACTGTCCCAGCAGACACGGGGGGATTGGCACTCACTGCACAGAAGGAGCTGGGATCATTCCCATGACATGGCCATTGCATAACCAGCACTTGGAGCATGTGTCCAATCACCAGTTTTATGCAGAGATTTCCATGGTGATATAAATATTGCTCTTTAATAGTGTAATGAAGTAAATTAAATCCAGCTTAATTTCATAGAAATGAATTTTCTGAGTCAGCAACTTTGGCAATTTTGGGTTTTGTTGGGTTTTTTTAAGAGATTGCATTCAGAGGTGGGCAACAGCTGGTGGCCCCAGTCTAGGCAGGGTCTTTGTGCTCCCCTGTGGCATGCAAGAGCACATGTGATCCTTATTTCTATGATATGCAAGACCCCCTTGCTTTTCAAAGCAATGCAGGATGTGTCTGGTAAGAAGAGAGAGGTATATTTAAATACCAACGGCTGGATGCAAAGATGCTTTGGCACAGGTTCAGCAAACCCATTTAGGACACTATTATCTCTTTAGGTGTCTGCTTACCCACTGAAGTCACGGGGAAGTCAGGAGCCGAGTCCTTCGGTGAACCTGAGACTTGTGTTGATTCCTGCCCTCTTAGCAAATTGTCCTGGAGGGAAGAAGGGTGCTGACTTCAGTGGGTTGGTGATTCTAAAATGTAATCCTGTTGCTGGTTTAACTCACTGCAGTCAGGCTGGTTTTAAGGAGAATATTTTTTGCTTGTTTTTATTTAAACCCTCCAGTTTTTCAGAGGTGCTCAGGAGTAGCTGATGTGCCCTTGTCTGGTGATCAGAATAACCTCAGATCAGTGGGCATGGGGGATGTGCTGCCCTGCTGATCAGAGAAGGTAGCATGCCACCCCAGATTTCCTTCGGCAGGGACAGGGCTGTGGCTGCAGGTAACTCCACTGCCAGCAGAAAGGGAGCTAGGTCAGCAGGTACTGCTGGTACCTGCTGGTAGGCCTGCTGGTAGTGAAGAGGGAGAAGAGAAGACAGCAAAACAGAGCCTTCCTTTGCTCTTTTTGTCTTATCCAGGGAAAAACAAAGCTGCCTTCTTTGGAAGGCCCAGGCTGCTTCTGCAAATTGAGGCTGTTGATAAATTTGCCATTAGTTTGGTGTCCAGCTCCAGGCCCACCTTTGCATCATTAGTCACTTAACAGCAATTTTTGATTTTCTAAAGCACTGCTGGGTTTAAATATTAACTTGACTTAGAGGCTTAGAACTCTCTGCGGATGTCAGCTGTGCAGACACATGACTTATGAAATAAGCTACTGTACTTGCATAAACATTTCAGCTCCCCTAGTCCCCGAGGCCAACGCAGCACATTGATAACACAGATTATGCATCTGACTAATAACTGTGTGGCACAAACATAGGCTGGCAAGGAAACACTGGTTGCAGGACCTGGGGAAACACCTCTCTGCTCTCTGGCAGACAAATTTGATCCTATTTTCTGCCAGCAATTTTTAACCAGCTTATGTTGCTGTGAACTGACTGGTGCATTGTGCTCAGTGGTGCCAGCATGGGCACTGAGCTGTGGATGAGCACTGCTCCTGCATTTCATGCAGTGGGAATTGCCTTTGTTTTGTTGCTCCTTTTTAAGGAAAAATCATCTTTGGAAGAAAAGAATGAGGATAGAGAACAAATGCATGTTATTTAAGCTTTATAAACCACTGAGTTTTTTCTTTCTTTGCCATTATGTTGTGGCTCCAAAACAGCAGACCAGCTCTGGGGGCACAATGCTGAGGGTGAGTGTGTTTTCCTTGGGGAGAAAGGGGGCTGAAGCAGGATGCTTTCATCCATGAGGAGCTGTCTGCCTCATTTGGTTTGTACAGCACCAGGGAAAGATGTCTGGTAGTGACATCCAGGCCAAAGGCCAGGGTGGTTTGGGGGTGTGTGTGGGTGAGGGTGAAGCAGGGAGCAGTCGTGCCGTGGTGTGTGTGGGAGCAGGTCTTCTCACCTTGCTGCTATCTGTGCCTGCAGGGCAGGCAGACCCCAGAGGGACTGGGGAGGGGTTTGCTTAGGGCTTCCTTTTTGCTTGGCCAGGCTGGGCTTTGTTGGCTCTCAAACCCTGTGAAGGTGTTTCTTGACGGCTTCCTCTGGCCCCTGTGCTCGATGTGCATTGCTGGGGCCAAGGTGCCTGGAAGCTCCAGGCTGGAGTTCAGCCTCCCAGAGGTATTTCCAAATAGAAACCAATTTAAATATAGTGGAACCCTCAAAAGAGCAGAGTCTCTCATTAACTGAGCTTTCCCTCACATGTTGGTATGTGTGGGGGGAGGGAGGGGAGGGGGTACTGCTGCAGATGGCCAAGAGGAGAGGGGCCAATTAGGATTTTAATGATTGTTATTTTTAAAATCCAGTTAACTTCTCTGTAGTGTTTGAGGAGGGTTTCTTGGTGTTGGTTTTTTGTTAAGTTTTAGTTTTTGCCCTTTGCTGTCTGGCAGGAGAGCTCTCTCTGGGTGTTTGAAGAGCTGGGAAGCAGTTAATCCTTGCCCTTGGTCTCCGTGCCATTGCTGCCTGCGCTGGCATGGAGGGTTCCCTGCACTGCAGTCACATGCCTGTTGGCCACCAGCCAGGTCAATCTGATCTGGCTCAGAGGAAACACTATCAGCTGCAGATGCAGCCAGGGTTACCAGAATAGTAAATAACAAATCACAAGACTCGGGCTATCTTTTCAACGAAAACAAGCATTTTAATATGGTGGTTTTAGTTTAGAAGTAGTTTCTTTTTTCAAAACAGCTGAGCTGCAAGAGGGCTGGCTTGGGATAGTTTGCATAGGAAGGAGAAATAAGCTGTATTTTATGTTAAGTTGTGATATTTCTCTTCTCGGGTCAGCTGTGTCTGGGGGGTGTAAGTTTTCATATTTGTTTTGATCTTTGAAACTCCTCGAGTCTGAGGTTCCTGGACTTGAGACTTCTTCATTTTTTTTGGGCATCTTTAACATCTACTCCAGTTAATAGGCTGTGAATAGAAAGCTTTCCCCTAATAATGCCCTCCCTCTAGTCCCAGCTTGCCCCCTCCAGAGGAATGAAATCCCAGTGCCCCAAGACTGCTGCTTGGAGACCCTCTGGTGCCCCAGAGGCAGTGCCAGTGTCCCTGTCTATGTGCCCCACCTGTGTCTAGGCAGCAGGATTGTTGTACCCAGGTCTGTCACCAGGCTGGACTTTACTCCCAGGACAGGACAGCAGAAGAGGGTAACAGCAGCTGGTGAGGCTTCTCCAAAGTGACCTGACAGACAGCAAAGCCTGTGGAGGCCGGGGGTGCAGAGATTAACTCAGCTGTCCCCCTCTCCAGCACACCTGACTGTTTTGGGGTGCCCTCATCATGCTTCTGGCAGTGGAGGATTTGAAGGGCTAACCTTTGAGGAAGACAGGGTTGATTTTGATTGTTGTGTATCACAGAGAATAGATTTTGTATTTGATGAAAACTGGTAGGAAAAGTAAGGTAGAGAATGCCACTGTCCCCTCACCTTCGGCCTTCAAAAGCAGCCCTGGTGACCTCAGTCACCTTTGCTGTCCTTTGGGGAGCAGCTCTGTGGTCACCACCCAGCTGCTCTGAGCTCAGTAACTGAGGGTGACTCCCTCCTCCCTGGGGAGCCCTTGCACCAGGGCAGGATGTGCTGTGCTGCTGCTGACATGCAACTCTCGCTTCCTGGGAGTTTCACTTTGAACACTAAACCATGGAAGATACGGCAGCTGCTCCAGTGTGTGTTTGTTTGCTTGGTGTGCACAGCTTTGCTTCTGAAAGTGCCCATAAATTTTGAGACCATGATATTCAGAAATCTTTATAAATCAGGGGTGGTGCTAGGGATAATGGGATATTGTATATCTTTGCCTTTTAAAATAAAAATATTTTGCTTAGAAAAAGTAGTGCATTAGGCAGGGAGAAACCTGAATTGATCAGTCATTTCCCATGTCCTTTTGGGTTTTTTTAGATTTTTATTTTTACTGTGTTAAAAATACAGCTTTCTATAGTATCATAATATAGGCTTTGTACTTAAAACTAAACTATAACTTGTTTGTATTTTAGAAGAGTTTAACAGTAATCTGAGGGATTTTAATCTGGTATTTTACTGCAGAGCCAATTTTCAATCATACATTTACTGTCATCTGTAGAGCCAAAAATGATGTGGTGAGTGTGTAATGGGTACAGCCACAGGGTGACTTTGACTCTCATACTCTCTATTTAAAGCTGAAGATGTGAACTGGTTCCTTGCTCTACACATCCACACTTGGGTGGGTTTGGCCTGGAGATACACCAAGTTTTTTAAAGCAAGGAGAAAGTTAAGGTGTTTTTATAAGTCAGACACATATAATCTTGTCCTAGCCATAAATAAAGCAGAAGTTTGTTTTAAATGAAATTAAGAACAAGCAGGGAGATAACAGCAAGAAGAAATTATTCATTCCTTCTGCATTCAGAGCAGAGCAGCTCTTGATTTGTGACAGGGAATGTTGCAGTTTGGAATCAGGTCAGGTGGATGCAGGAGGAACCTGTGAGGTTCTGCTCTCTGAGGTGAAAGGTGAACTATTTAATGAACAACATGGTTTTGATAATGGTTGCTGAGAGAAATTTGTTTCTGAATGAAACAGAAATGATAGCTGAATCTAAACGTGACACAGAATTCTTTTAAGTCGGCATTTCTGCTTTGCATTTTTTGGTTTGGTTTGGTTTGGTTTGGTTTTTTTGTTTGTTTGTTTGTTTTTTTAACCTCGTGAATTTTTTGGTTTTGTTTTCTAGAACAACTATTTGCAATCTCTACACAATGCCACGGATTGGGGAGCCTGTCTGGCTCACCATGATGTCAGGGACACCAGAGAAGAACCAGCTATGCCATCGCTTCATGAAAGAGTTCACTTTCTTGATGGAAAATGCTTCTAAAAACCAGTATGGTGGATTTTAATTTCTAAATTACATATGTGATTGCGCCTTTTTATTTCAAACCAATTTTCAAATGTTTCTAAAATCCTGGTAATCAGAGAATCAAAAGGTCATCCATAAATACCTTTTTTTTGAAAAAATAAGAAATTATCTCATTAAATTCCAGCTTACCCACAGTCCTCTAAATCTTAGTAGAGGCTGAACATCTGAAACATGTCCATAGGAAGTGTGTGATGTGTGTGGATATCTGGAAGGGGGTGAAGATACCTTACAAAATGCATTAACCTACCTTTCAGAATCAGTTATCCTATGATGAGCAGGACAGACAAGAAGAGCTGTGTGTGTAATACTGTCAGACCACAAATTGCTCTCAAACCATAAATAATTTCAAAATGCCACTAAAGAACTCTGCTCATTAGTGCTCACTCACCTCTCTGGCTGCAGGCCCCAGCTGTGAGCAGATGCTGAAAACTGAGGAAGTAAGTTCCTGATAAACTAGGGACAATCTGATAAATTTACTCTTTTATCAACACTTCATCCCCTTTCCCCAGGTCATGAGTAGAGGAAGTTTTTAAAGGGTTTGTCTCCACTGAAGTCCTCTAAAAAGAGCACAAACATAGTTTGGGTGGGATGGCACTAGCAGAGCAGCTGTTTGCTCAGGGGCACTGCTCCTTGCAGGGTGGGAATGGGCTGCTGCTCCCTTCCTCCAGCTCTGTCACCACCTTTGTCATCTCTTCTCTCCCCACATGGGAAGGTGACAGTGATCACTATGGTCCACCTGCTTCTGCCCCAGTGCAATGGGAGAAATTGCAGGGAGTTGTGAGGGATGCAAATGTATTTTCTTAAGATCAGTTCCTACTTCAATGAACAATTTTTGATAGGATTGTTTCCTTTGACCCCTGCCATTCTGAGTCCTGTACATCTTGGTTACATTTAAGTAGTCATTTATTTGGGTTTGTTTTCTTTATTTTAAATATAATAAGATTTTAAGTGATAGAAACCAGAGAAAAATTAAGCCCTTTTTCCTCCCCAATCTAGTTTGTCTCTAGTGATGGTTATGGCTGCATGATAGCTGTAGTGTTCCTGATGCTTGTAAATTATTCAAATAACTTTATTTTGAGACATTTGGCTCTTTTCCTCCCCTCACGTGAACCACTGTGGCCATCAGCACCATGTGCTGGTGTGTGGAGCCTCCTGGGCTGTGCTTCTGCCAGGAAAACTGTCTGGGAAAACTCCACAGAGAAGAAACCATGTTCTATCATTGCAGTAAATCAGACAGTTAATGTTTTTCAGGAAGGTTTTTTCACCTTAATTGCTTAGCCAATGAAAACTGTTTTGCCAGTATAAGAACATAGCTTTTCTGGCTGAGCTACAGAACTTTATGGGGGGTCATTTTTGAAAAGGAGCAGCCATATGAGCTGAAATTGCACCGTAGTTAGGTGAAAGAACACAGCACTCAGCTATTTTACAGGTTTGGTAGCAGTAGTCTTCCTTCTCATCCATAGTCACAAGTCTTAAGGGTTTGGGATCTCCTTGGAGTACCAGGGCCTCACAGTGCCACTTCTTTCTTATAGTGAATGAAATAAATCGGTTTTGAGATGTTTTACAACAGAAAATTTGCAAAATGGGAAGTCTCATAATTATTGCCAAACAGAGTAAGTGAGATGCCACAAAGTTATTAAAATACTTGATTTTATTTTAAATATGTGCTCTAAAAAAAGAGCTTTGCCAGGATGGGAGGGAGAGAGGGCCCAGCCACCTTTTTTCTCCCCAAGGAACCAAGACTTGAAGGGATGTTCTCTGCTGATTTTGTCAGGCTGTTTCTTTAATCCTTGATACATAGACACTTGAGCTGCTGTATCTGAGTGTGTATCTGGAAAAAAACCCAACATGTTGAACATTTTGCTTTCAGGTTTTTACCAGCTTTGCTGACTGCAGTGCTGACTAACCACCTGGCCTGGGTTCCCACTGTCATGCCCAATGGCCAGCCACCCATAAGAATCTTCCTGGAGAAGCATTCTTCCCAGAGTGTGGACATGCTGGCCAAAACTCATCCCTACAACCCACTGTGGGCTCAGCTTGGTACGTGGCAAACCTCTAAAACACCCAGCAGCTTTACATAAATGGGAGTGCATGAGGTGGGGTTTAGGATGCTTGTTACTCCCCTCCCAGGTTATTTATTTTTTAATACAAAATGTGACAAAAGTGTGTTTCAAGCTTAGAGGTAGTCACTGTATTTTTTTTATGTTCTAAGTTTTTAAGGCATTATCCATTAAAATATGTTAGCCAAAAAGTAAAGCCTTCTTTAGTCATCTGTATTGCATCCCTTAAGGTCACCTGCCCTGGTGCTGGTGGAGGATTCCGGACCTCCTCTGGTCCTCCTCCTCCTATAAGGAAAGTCTGCTTTTATTGTTTGGGATGCCACTATCACTAAACCTCATTCTGGAATGAGACAATCAAGAGAATCCATCTTTTGATCAGAAGTGAACATTCTTTTAACACAATGGAGAGATGCAGAAGAGTAAGGCATAGCTTGGCAGCCCCCAGGGAAGGTCTCAAAGCCCAGTCGGTGGTGTAGCTGGTCATACTGTCTGATAATTGCCCAGCAGAGAAGAGCAGGTGAAATCAGATTGTCGTGCTCTGCACCCACAATCTCATGGAATTTGATTAGGGAATGGAAGAAAGGTTTTGCAAGGTTGTTCTATTATTGTACAGGTAGGAATGGCCAGGGAGTTGGCAAGAAAACTTGATTTCAGGCCTCATGTGACTTGAGGGACCCACTGAGGTTAGGGTGGCCTTTGAGAGGACTCCTTGTCCCCTCACCCCTGCAGTCACCCTAATACCTCCAGGACACACAGACACAGGCACTTCCCCAGGCCACTCCAGTACAGCCAGAATACCTCAGCCAACTCTTTGTAGAGCTCAAGGAGGGAAGAGAAGGAGGTTGGCTTCAGCCATGCACCTGCCGTAGTCACTTTTTGTCCTTGTTCTTGCCATAGGTTTGTTTCTTTTACAGCTTTCTCATGTGGGTAAAAGTTCAGCCCAGTTTCCAGACTCTCCAAGGTTATTCAGCACAGATGCCTTCTCTCTCCCATGGCTGTATAAGGATCCCAGGAGATGAGCCTCCAAAGCTGGAGTGAGGTGGTGTGAATGTGCCCTGATGTGTGAGATCAGTTGTGCCCCCGACCGGTGGCTCATCTTACAGATGATACCAACAACATCTTTGGGATTCTCTTACTGAAAACAAAATACAGCATACTCTACTGCTTTAGTGTTTCTCTCTTGTAGATCTGGTCTTTGGAAACCGGCCCAACAGCTGGCTGTTAGAAGAATAAATTATTGCAAAGATGCCAAATAATTGTGTGTTTCATTTCCTGTCCTAGGTGACCTGTATGGGGCCATTGGATCACCTGTGAGATTGGCAAAAACAGTTGTGGTTGGCAAAAGACATGACCTGGTCCAGAGATTGCTTTATTTCCTCACTTACTTCATCAGATGCTCTGAACTTCAAGAGACACACCTTCTGGAAAACGGGGAGGATGAGGCCATCGTCATGCCTGGCACTGTTATCACCACCACGCTGGAGAAAGGAGAAGTGGAAGAGTCTGAGTATGTGCTTGTCACAATGCACAAGAACAGGGGCAGCTTGCTACCCACTGAGTCTGAAGAGATGAGAGCTTCCAACTGCAGCTGTAAATATTGCAAAGGTCCCATTTCCCTTGCACAGAACATAGAAGGTGTTGCACAGCAAGAGAGAGAAGACATGCAAAGCACTCCTAAGGTAGAGCTGGAATCTTCTTCAGATGAGAACAGAACCATCGTTCCTGAGGATGGCCAGGAAGATGCTGTGGATGGGACACAACCAAGGCCCTGCCTGGATACCAGACTAGAGACTGTGGTGTGCACAGGGTCAGCCTCACCTGAGAAATGTGTGGGGACACAATCTTGTTTGGAGCCAACAGCAAGCACGTGGAGGAGTGAGGATATGCTGGAGCTAGGCAGCCAGGCAGGAGGTGCAACAAGAACTCCTGGGATTGCTGTGGAGAAGAAGCCCCCTGATAAGCTCTTCATGGACACATTTCCATGCAGCACTGCTGAGGCTCAGACAAAGGTGACTTTCCTTATCGGAGATTCCATGTCACCTGACTCAGACATTGAACTGAGAAGTCAGGCAGTAGTGGAACAAATTGCCAGGCATCACAGCCCACCAGCAGCGGAGGCAGGAGTGTCTACTGATCAGAACTGTGAAACTAAACAAACTGCTGAGGACCAAAATAGAGACTGTGGGACAGCTGAACCCTTTCCTCAAGCTGCTAGTGATCATCAGAGCTGGAACTCAAACCCATACAGTGCTGAGAGCATGAGTCTGTTTGATGAATATTTCACTGATGACAGTTCAATTGAAACCCGGACTATTGATGATATTCCAGGGCAAGCAGCTACAAACCTTCTTGCTCACAACAGTAGTTTAGAATTTTCTAAAAAGCTGTGTACAAAGACTTGCAAACCACCTAGTGAATTTTGTAAATTCATGGACTCTGTTCGACAAGAGACCTACAAAAACTGCTTTAATGAGCAGGACCAAAGAGAGAAAATCTCTATTCATGTCCCCCATGGGGACAGAGAAAACGTAGAGAAAAAAGTCGCCACGGGGATTGATTGGGACATTCCAAGAAATGAGAGTTCAGACAGTGCCCTGGGTGACAGCGAAAGTGAGGATACAGGCCATGATCTAGCTAGACTGGGCAGTAACTATTATGGAGGAGAGCAAGAAGACTGGGCAGAAGAATATGAGATTCCCTTCCCTGGGTAAGTACTGTTCAGCACTAAGAGAGCCTAAAAAATATGGAGCCTCTTCTCATATTTGGAGGACTGTAGCCTAACTTGGCATCAGGGGTTGGAAAAGTGTCTCCTGAGCTTGCTGGTTGTTGAGGAATATTGAAAAAAAAAACTAATGGTGTATTGTGATATTGGCTTGTATTCTCTGTTTCCATGACAGGCTGACTGCAAAAGCTGACTGTAAACTTTCTAAAAAGTGTTTGACTTCAAGTTAGAAGAGATATGAAAAAAGTAGAAATGCAACCTCTGTAAGCTCAATTTGCTGTTTACTGTTGTACATCTCTTTGATGTGCCTTTTTTGCAGGTCAAAATTAGTTGAAGTCAACTCTGTCCAGCCCAGTATTGCCAATTTTGGAAGATCCTTACTAGGAGGCTACTGTTCATCTTACGTCCCTGACTTTGTTTTGCAAGGAATAGGAAGTGATGAAAAGCTGAGGCACTGTTTGGTGTCAGATTTGTCTCATGCTGTGCAGGTAATTACGTTATATTCAGTAAATATATTTCTCACAGTAGGGAAAGATAAATGTTTGTGAAGGTACAAACTTGCTGGAAGTGGAAATATTTCCTGTCACAGCTCCTGTCAGATTTCTCCAGTCCCAGGTCACCAATTTTTTATCATCCCTCAATTAATGTGGATATTTCACTGCACTTGTAGAGCACAAAAGATCAGACTCTCACTGAAGCCAGCTGGGAGCCTTGTGCCCTGGGAAGATGAATCTCAGTGCTGAGCTGTATCATTGTCTCCTGTAGGCTTGGCAGCTGATGGTTGTGCCCCACAAGATGGAATGCTGTTAAACAAGCCCATATGCTGATGTTGTGCCTCTCTTCCTGGGCACAGAGTCCTTCAGCAGTGGTGCAGAATCTCCCATTGCTTCCTTCTCTGTCCCTGCATGTCTGACTCGTGTGCTGCTGCTTGTGTGGCAGAATGTGTTCTCCATCAGGGCTGCTCAGAATTCTGGAGACATTGCTCTGTCTTTAGGATGGTAGTCCATGTGTCCAGTAGCGCTGGCTTCACTGGAAAAGGAGAAACCAATGTAAAGATAATGGTCTAAGGAACTCCTGCTTCTCACGTGTTGGAGATCATCTCTTCTCCAGAACAGTTTTTCCCTAGATGAACAGGGGCACAACTGGGAAGTGTGATATTTTGCCAGGAAAGAAGTAGAAAGCAGGCTGTCACTGAATGTGTGACCGCTCTGCTCCCATCTAGTTTATTCCCCAGAGAACAAGGAAACACAGACTGGTGAGCAGCCACTTTCCTGAGACTTTCCAAAAAGTCCCCTTTTCCCTACTTCTCACTTAAACGATGTGTGTTAGACCTGCCCCTTTCTCTGCATGCCTGTCCCCCTACCCTGTGCCCAGCCCAGATTTTTGCTCCCTGAGTGGTTATTCTAGGGGCATGTTTAAGCTATTTGGGAAGTGTAATTGAACTTCAGGCAAGAGAGGCAGCAGTGTGAGACACCTGCTGCTGTGGCACAGATGTGTCTAAAATACAGCCTGAGAGAGATTTTTATGCTAATCTTCAGGTAAAACAGTAACTACATCCCAGTGCCTGTGTGAAGCCCTCGCACGACTCTTTGGAAGCAGATAATGGCTAACACTTCAGCCCAGAAAATATATTAGGGAAGGGCACTGGTTTTCCTTCACGGGAGGCCAGCAGAGGGAGTCAGGAACCAAGCCAGTGCCTTGCCATTCCCCCCTGCTGGCCTCCCGTGAAGGAAAACCAGTGACGGCTGGGAATAATCTGACCTTGCTAAAAAGCAAGTTGGATTTTTGGTGCTTTCAATTTTAGGAGTTTAAAATACACTTCAGATATGTCAGAAATCTTTATATCAAACAATTGAAGATGTAACTGTCATTCATTGACACACTTTAAAGCCTGGAAGAAAAGTTAAAACAACCACTATCCTTCTAAGACTGTCCCTTGCTCTCAAAACCTCTCTGATTTTACAGATGGAATGCGATGTGGGCAGATGTATTTTAGGTGAAGCAGTGTCTGGGATGCTATCCAGTGATACTCTTCTACTATCCAGGATGCTGAAGTTTTGTGAAAAGACCACTGTCATTTGTCATTCTCAGGGTTCTCCTCTTCATTTTTTTGTTCCTAGCACCCTGTTCTGGACGAGCCCATTGCAGAAGCTGTCTGCATTATTGCAGACACAGACAAATGGACGGTGCAAGTGGCCAGTAGCCAGAGGCGAATGATTGAGAATAAACTGGGAAAAGAAGTGTTAGTCTCCAGTCTCGTCTCCAACCTGCTTCATTCCACTCTTCAGCTTTACAAGCATAATTTATCTCCGAACTTTGTAAGTCTAAATGGAAATCATGAGGGTGATGGTTTTGAAGCACCCTTTAACTTCACAAGTTAAAGATAATGTAAGGCTCTTCCTAGTGTTTCTGCCCATAGCCAGTGTATGGATACACTCTGGTGTAGCTGTTTGAGATGCCTGTTGAAATGCTACTAATCAAAACAGCTGCCTCATTAATTTTAACATGTAATCAAAGGCCTCTGCTTAGAAATGAAAGTCCTGCCAGTGAATATCTCACCTAGACACAGAACAGGCAACAGGGGTTTGGGTGTGGGATCTCTGCTTTCTTCTCTGAGGCTGGTTTGGCTCTGTCTTCTCCCTGACACAACTCCCTTTGTTTTTTAGTGTGTGATGCATCTGGAAGATCGGCTGCAGGAGCTCTACTTCAAAAGCAAGATGCTGTCCGAGTATCTGAAGGGCCAGATGAGAGTCCATGTCAAGGAGCTGGGTGTGGTGTTGGGGTATGGTCACAAACTCCTCCCAGCAGTGCTGCCCTGGGTGTCCTGGTACCAAACCATCTGCCTGGGCTTGTTCCTAAGCACAGCAAAAATGTATTCCTAAATGGGAGCAGAACTCCTAAGTTACCCTTGGCTTCAGGCTTCTCCTTAGCCTTTGCTTTATCCCAAGGGTTCTCCAGCCTTTCTGTCTTCCCTGCAGGCAGGAAGATGGGCTCAGCACTCAGGAGCTTATCAAACTCCCTTCTTAGTTGGTCAGTCATCACTGAACAATATGAGGCACCTGACTCCTCCCTGCTGATTTTCCCTACATGGTGGGAAACACTCTCTGTGTCATATAAGGCACATAATACCTCTCTGTGGGTGTGGGGCATGGGGAGAGGAGCAGTTTAAGGGGTGTTTATAGGAAGGCTATGAGTATGTTTTCCTACAGAGGAGTACAGGGTGAGCAGGAAGACTCACAGAGCATGTGTGGTGCTGGGCATGACAGCTGTAGCTGGTCTTCTGCTCCTGTGCTACATCCCCCAACTATTATTCCCTTTGCTCTGGAGTTAGGCAGGAATTTTCCTCCCTCCACCTGCTTCCTCACTGGTTTGTTGTCCCTCTTAAAAGCCCAGCTGACAGGTGGGAGCTCAGGCAGTGCTGACACTGAGCAGGCACATCTGGAGGGGTGGGAGGAACAGTCTGGCAGCTGCAGTGTGTAGCCCATGGCCCAAGTACAAGTGCTGGGGCTCAAGCAGGCACTGTGGGTTCTGACACGTGTTCAGCCCTGTGACGTTTCAGGCTGCATTAAATGTGACTCTTCTGCTTCCTTTCAGGATTGAATCCAGCGACCTCCCCTTGCTGGCAGCTGTAGCAAGTACTCACTCTCCATATGTTGCCCAGATCCTACTTTAAAATGCCAGAGGCCAAAGACTTTGACTTTTTGCCTCTCTGGAAACAAAGTGGAAGACAATTTGTTTTGGCTCCTTTCTCTTTGCAGCAAGTAAAACAAACTGGTTGTTGAGCTGCAGCACCTCCATATATGACTGCACAGTGTGCAAACAGTTGGAGACTTCTCTCCCACTTGGCCATTTACAAAAAAAGGACAAAGAAAGGAAAAAGGAAAACTGAGTAAGCCCAAGATTTCTGCCACAGAAAAGTGGAGATTTTAGCAAAGCTGAAGAGATGCATTTTTTTAGCAATTTCTGCCACGATGGCTGACTGTGACTTATACTGGGAAATGGAGAAAGAACTACTCTGAGAAATACATGAAGCCATCACCTCTTATAAACCAAACAAGAGAGCAACTGCCTTCAGCCGGGCTTCAGCTGATGAGGATCACGTTAGGGTCTGTAATTCTCAAACTGCAATGATTTGTAAACAACTTCTACTTTTTCATGTCCAATTCTGAATAATTCTCAGAGGAAGAACAGCCAGAGACCTTTTTTGTAAGAAGCTTATTAATGACAGCTACAGAATTTATTTATGATCTTTCTCTTGGGAAGAGGAAATAGTGGGAGACAGAGGGCAACAGGGAGGAAGAGGCCAACAGACAAACTAGTGATGGAGATTCTTGGCTGGATGCTGTAATCAGTATTAAATGTTTATAATGTTTAAATATTGCTTTATACTAAATGATGCTTTTCTTCCTCAACATAATCAAAATGTTAAAAACAAAAGTAACCTAAAGAGAACGTTGGCTGAAATTTCCCCACGGGTTCCCCAGAATGACATGACAATTACCTCTAATTTTTTTATGACCTATAATGTTCTTGGACCATCATATTCTTTTTACAGCAGTCAGTCAGCTATTGAAATAATGAACTAGAAATAATTGTACCAAAGCATTGGGGCAAAATGAATAGACTATTACCCTTAATTGCTCAGGTAATTAACTGATACATTTTTTTAAAACCCTTCTACAAAAAAAATTGAACATTGATTACACCATAATGTAGTAATATCCAAATTATTTTTTGACAAATATACCCTTGCTGCAGATGACTCTAATCCCTTTTCTACTCATTTGTGTAATTACCAGCAGGAAATGTTGTTTGTTTAATTCTCAGCATTTCTCTTTTACTCAGCCATCACTGGTTTGTCATTGTATATACAATAGCTGTACGAGTAGCTGATGGACCCAACCTGGTGTAAGTAATGTAAATAGACAGTGGGAAGTGGATTATGTTTGTGAAGGCTCTACTACCTCAGTTTAACTGGACACTTCATTCTAGGCTTTGCTTTGCGTTATTTGTCCTAGCAGCCAACTAATGTTGCTGATTTTTAGCTTCTGTTTTCATCTGTTAGGTTTAGTATATTGAAATTCATGGATTATCCACACAAGTAGGAGACACGTATTCACTTGGTTGCTAAACTCTATAAAATTTCTATAAATACATCATTCTGTAATCATCTTTTCATCTGCTGTTGTTGTTTGCAGAGTTACTTTAAATACAAATCTATTTTACCCATTTGATAAACTTGAAAACAATAGGAGAGATTCCTGCCCCATCTCTGTCAGTGACAGAAATCTCCTCTCTTCCTTCTCTGGGGCTAGGATTCACCTGGAGTAGTTTTTCAGTACTACTTAAAATCTGCCACCTAAAATTCTGTTTCAGGGAGATCTATGTGGCAAACCCACCCCTCCCTTCCATGTGGGACTGAGTCTACATCAGGAAGTGACCCCCAACATTAATACAGGCAGTATCATTGGAAACTCTTTTGTATATAAAAGCTAATGCTGACTGCTTCAGGGGAAAACCTTGTGTTTAATATGTGATCCAAGGATTTGTTTCTCCCAGTTTTCAAATGCCCTTTCCTTGCCACACAATTATATTACACCTGGCTTTTGGAATGAGCACAAAACATGGGCCCAGTTGTGTAAACATATTTCTAATGAAATATAGGATTGCACTCAGAACAGGGATGTTTAACTCTTTGCTAGGGTATGTGGTACAGGCAGTAGTTAGTTGTGCATAGACTGGCACTGGTGACCTGGCAGTGTCTGTGTTGCTGGAGCTGGTGGAGGAGGGTTCTGCCTGTGTCTTGGGAGGTTCCGTGGGTGAATTCATCCATAGCAAGCCTTGGGAGTTTCCATGGGTGAGTTCAGACATAGCACATGCCCAGAGAGCTGGGCAGCTGCTCACTCACCCTGGCATCCCCCAGGACTGTGCTCATAATAATCCTTACAGGAAAATACTGCTCCTCCTCATTTGAGCCATTAGTGTACGCATTGTTGGGGTCACTTTGAAATGGGTTTGACGCTCCAGAAAGGAAGGCCCTTGCACAGCTTGCAATGAGTATTAACATAAGAGGAGAAGAAGGTGGCTCTTGAGTGGCACCTTTTTTGCTGTCCTTTGCCCAACACCACCCAGTAATGGCATTAATGATGTGTTCAGTCAGTCCCAGATGTAGCAGCCACGGGTGCAGCTTCCTCGTCATCGTCCCACAGTGCCAGTCCCTCCTGGCATGGCAGCACCCTCTCCACCTCTCAGCAGCATCGTGGGCAGAACACAACCAAAACCCTTGTGTGATGGAAAGTTTTCCTGTGAGTTAACTTTTTGGGTACATGAACAATGTGGTACGGTATGTGTTTGTTAAATAATACGAAAAGGGATTTTTACAGCATAGAGCATCGACTTTTTAAAATATATCACGATTCTTTTATGTGAATAGAAAACTAGTGTTTGATTTATTTTTTCCACTATTCCCAATCTCCATTATTAGCATGTCTTAATTTTATGGCTGAAACCGAACTGTACTAGGCACATAAACTTGCAAATTTGATTTTGTTGCAATTGGCAAACACTGGGCTGCTAAGAAAAAAAAAAAGTTAAAAAGAACAGATTTTACACCTTGCGTATGTTTCCCCTATTAGTTCTTAGAGATGTTTTATGACAATTTTTTGCTTTCTCTAAATTATTTAGATGGTGGTACTTGTAAAATGCTGGGTAAAATGTACATACTTGTTATCTCTTCTGTTTTTGTATATATTTCCCAAGATGTGCACTTGTATTATAATAACCATTCCCAATTTTAGGGGAAATTTGTGCAATAAATACAGTATGTCAGTTTAGTTCTGATATCTTTTGTGTCCCTTTTTTGACACTTGCTATGAGACCATGGGTGAATGAACCGTCTCACATCTGCCCATTTCGAGGCATTGATTCTGGCACTTGGCAGTGCTTCAGCCATTTAATTTGGGGCTTCATAAGGAATTAGTTGTTTCAAATAGGAATTTGTGATTGAACTTGCAGTTTCTTCGGTTGTGAATGTTGTTGGCCCTCAGAAAGCAATAGTGAGATGGGAGGGAGGTCCTGATCCTCTATACTGATGCTTGACTTTGTGTGAGGTGAACAAACATAAGCAGAAAGCCATGGTCTTCCACTGGTTCATACATTCATTCCTAAAGTGACCTGCAAAGCAGTTTGTCACACAGATATTGGTTCTTGTGTTTGTCACTATATTTGTGCCCATCTGCCTGCGTACAATCCCTTTTCCGTCTCTCTGGGGTACTGCACAAGAATGAAGGTTATTGAGGAGCAAGGTTTTATTAAATCTAAGTTCAAATTGTGATAACAGTGCTGCCTAAAAAAGTGAAGTAATAATCATACAACAGGAAAAACAATTAGGAAGATGTAGCAGCATGTACAAATGAGGCTTTAGAGCATCTGGGTTAAATAAGGTCCTGTGTTCCCAAAGAATGAAAAAAGGACAAGCAGAAGATGGAAACCTTTGCCAGAAGCAGCTGCATCTTCTATTTTTGATAAATGCTCCGTGGTTTCCTGCTGTGGTACATACCTGCCCCAGGTGCCCTTGCCACACACGAGGTGCAGGATGAGCTGAGGTTATGTCCCTGAGCCCTGTGACCAGTGACCAGCTGCTGGGCAGGGAACACCACAGATCCCACGTTCAGCACAGCCAGACAGCACAGGAGCCTTCTAGGATTTCCACTTGCACCTGCCAAGTCCTGTCCTGTAAAAGGATGCCTGTGATGGGAGTGTTTGGAATAGTGCCACAACAGCCAACTCTTGGGTGCTTAAACTGGTCCTGCAGCACTACTGTAAGCTTCCCCTGGGTGCAGGGATTAATTGCTCTGACTCTGCCTTCTCTGTTGGCATCCCAAGTAACACTATCAATGGCCCAGTGAGTCACCAAAACAACACAGGATCCCTTGCCTTTTAATACTGATAGCATGGAGTTATTGCTGGCCTGGTGTACTTGTCCCATGATGGATTCACAAGGCAGAGGCTGCAGTCCCACAGCAGCACTGAAGGTATCAAGCAGGCAACTCCAGCAGAATTTGCAGCAGGAGATGCTTGGCTTTAGCTGGGAGCTCTGCCATGGAACACTGGTGATGTGCACTATCAGACCTCCTGGAGGGCTTCTCGGGCTGAGTGCACCTGACAAGGGCAGAGAATTTTGTGTGACCAGAGTAGACAGTCATGAGGTGTCCTCCTGACAGGGATGGCAAGGGTAGCTGGAGTCATGTGTCTGTGTGGGTATTTGGCAGCAATGATATGAGCAGTAAATTCAGCAGTATAATCACTGCAGCATCCAGAAAATGCTGATGTTAATGCCCAGAATTTATTTCCTTTTTAACTTTCCAGATAAGCTGTGACATAGCACTTGCTAGCCAATGTTTTTAATTTATTGTTACTCCTTTTCTGTAATTCCTTTAATTTTCCTGAAATAAAAGAGAAAGCTAATTCACTTAGTGGAGGCAAAGACAGGAAGGAAGCCACATGCACCCAAGCACCATGGCATCTCGTGTCTCCCACATTATTCCCAGGGGTCTGTAGAAAGAGGATATGATTATTTTCTGTGTGGCTTAGTGTAGAGTAACCACAGGACAATTTCAGGATCCTGGGGTGGGAAGCAGCTCTGTCTGTTGGCTGCACAAAAGCACAGAGCTTCTAACAGCTCTCTGCTGCTGTTGCTTTCTTCTCTTTTAAACATTTATTGTTTAAAAATAGTGGCCTTGTAGTTGGAGGTAAAAGTAACCAGAAAGCCTGGAGATACACGTGTCTTTCGAGTCTCTGTGCTGCAAGGAACATCTCTGTTTATGTGCTGCAGCATGCACATTCTGTTCCAGCCATCCCCTCATTTATTTTGTGGTACAGGAGCAGTTACAAGCTTTGCATATTACTCCTGCAGCCTTCTTGTCTTGCCTCTGTACAATAAGATCATCTTTGCTTTGCTACAGGCAGATCTAAATATCCCAGCATTTGGGTTTTGGAAAGTGTTGCTGGTGCTGGCTGGAGATGCTTCTTTACTGTAGGCAGGGCTTTTCTGTTTTGACTGCCAAAGAGCCACAAGTTCAAATCCTATGGGATCTGTCCAGGCTTTTGGAGCAGAACCTGATTCCCCAGCAGTGGCTTTGCTTTGAGAGTCCTCTGGCAGAGGAGTTGGAAGGTAAATCATGGCCAAATGTGCCTGGTAGCTCTCTGGAAGGGGTGGTTAATTTTCCCCTTGCCATGATCAGTGGGAAGGAACAGACATTGCATGTCAGGCAGCTCAGCATCGAGGAGAAGGAGTGAGAGCTCCTGCCCCGACTGGCACAGTGCCCACATGGAGCATCCCGTGGGGCTGTGGGTCCCCACAGAACCCTGGTGGAAGAGCTGGCGTGAGGGGTCAAGTGTTGGAGAGGTGCTGTGGCTCTCCTTCCACCGAGGGACTGCTGCTGGGTGGGATTTTCTGCCTCAGCAATACTGCTGGCCTGCAAGGCTGGACAGTTGTGTGGTCTCTGGAAATGAACAACTTAACGTGAGCTGTCACTTCCATGTCACCCACTTGGGTCTTGCACAGGCTCTCTGCAGCTTGCCCCCTCCTAGAAGCATAGTAGCAGGAAGCAGCATGTTACTCCCGTGTATTTATTTTCATTGCCAGAAATATTTGTACAGCGGCAGAATTTGATTTCCAAACCTCTGTGTGTTCCAGTTGTTTGTTCCCAGCTGGAGTTTAAGACATCCGCTGTGAGGGTGGGGATCACTGCCTGGGCTCCTGCCTTCAGCAGTGCTCCAGCTGCAGCACGGCCCAGAGAGCTCGTAATGCCCATCACTGGTAGTTATGGTACGAGAAGGTGCAGGAGTAAAGGCAGCTGACAGCAAGTAGCTGGTCCTTTGGGATGTCAGTGATAAAGAAAGGCTGCCTAAAGCTCATCAGCAGTGGTTGTCGTGAGGCACCCGGCAGCACCTCCTGTGTCCTGCCTGCCCTCAGAGGACATGGCGGTGCCCTTCTCCGTCAGTGCACGTCAGCTAAAATCCTCCGTCTGGCGCTGCCTCTGCCCGCTCCCTGTTGCTCAAAGCCTCTGTGGGTTGAGCAATGCCCACGGGGGCCGTAGGTGTGTGGGCAGGGCGGTTTGTGCACCCGGATCCGGCCGATCAGCGCCCAGCGGGTGCCGCGCTGCCCTGCGGGATGAACGACCGGTCCCGGTGGATTTCGGGGCTGCTTCCCACTGGGACTGACCCTCGCTTTGGTTCAAGGCCAGGTTCCCCCAGAGCTCCATCTCGGAGCACTGCAGTGCAGCCAGGCAGCTGTCTCCGTGATCGGCACCAGCGGGGGCGAGGGCCCGTGACTCCGGAGCAGGGCCGTGCTGCCGGGCGGCACGGATGAGCTATCCCGGCCCAGCCAGCAGCCCTTATTGCAACATCCCGAAGGAAGTAATTGGACCGCAGGCCCGTCCCGGATTTCCAAAGCAGCACAGGAGATAAGCAGATGCCTTTTTCTTGTGACACAGCTGCTCTGCCTATGCCCCAGCTTTGGCCAGGCCCCTGGCAGTGAGAGGAGCTCCCAGTCCGAATCCTGGTGGGGATTTCTGGGATGATTCACCTCTCACTCCACCTTCATGCTTTCAGTTTGCTGTTGTTTTCCTTAAGGACCTGCAACCCAGCTCTTTGGTAACAGTTTTTCTGTAGATCGAGCTTCTCAGAGATGAAATTATAGACAAAGAAAAATCTTAAAGAAGAATGAGACAGGGGTAGCAAGATGGGGAAATGTCCTGCTCTGGCTCATCTTTTTTTTGCATTACAAAATCAGAACCTTGTGTGAACGACAGGGAGCCACTTCCTCTGACACAGTCACAGGGGAGCTTAGGGCCAGGGGAGCCCTGTGATGCAGCAGTGCCAGAAGTCAGGGTCATCCCAGGGCCGCTGCCTTTTAGCCCATAAAGACATTGTTTAATTGCTGGTACTTTTTGGTTTGAAGATTTCAGCTTTCTAAAATGCTGAGAGAGAGGAATTCTCTCCAAACTGTGTGCCTTTGCCTGCTCCCGTTGTTCATTTCCTAGCACTAACCAGAGTGTCTGTTTAATCTGGACGTTGCTTTTCCTTCTTCGTTAACTCCTTGGGATGAACTTTGATACCACTGGTTGTACAGACCTTGTTTTTTTTCTTATGGAAAAGCACTAAGGGGGAATGAAGAGTCATGCAGATCACATGTAGCTCTGCTGTGCTGGAGCAATCACAACCAATGCTGCTCTTATCATTATTTCCTGCTTGAGCAGAACGGGCTGAAGTTGCAGCTCTGGGATACATGAATGTGTAACTGGTGGCATTGCTGGGGCCAGGTGGGAGAGCTGAAGGTGGAGTTTGTCCTCGGTTCTTAATGGAAAACAAACATTTTCCTTAAGTGGCATTGAAAATAAAGGCTCTGTTTCTTATGGCAGTGCATGTAGCTGGGCTGAGGAAGAAGAGTGAGAACATTTCTTTGAGAAATTAGCTTCTTACTTCCCAAAGGCTCATTAATTTAGTTTTCTTGGCTAATCAAATGAATTTATAGAATATTTCACTGATGTCACGAAAATAAAAATGGTTTATAAACTGCCTGGAGCCAATAGAGAGCTCAGTGGTGAGGGTGCCTGGAGGCAAAGCCCAAGACTGTGCAGGGGTGACCCTGACAAGTCCCTTAGCCAGCTCCCAGTGCTGACACAGGGCCACTGGTGGGACATCTGAGCAAACACCCTAATTTGTGGTCTTTGGGGTGGCAAGAGCAAGTAGTCACTCTGCTACAAAGGTGTCTATAACCAGTGAATTTTGGGCAGAGCGTACCAATGGGTTTATGCACTTGATTTTCCTGCCAGGGATGCTTTTCACTTTGGAGAACTTCAGTGTGTTGCAAAGACTATGTTCAGCATTTCTTCTATAGTTACTTCTATAATTAATTCAAAATTGTGAACAGCCATGAACAATTATAGTTTTCAATAGATTATTGAGTGCACTGAATCCTATGAAATTAACTACCACATTTTCAAGGAGTACATTTATTAATAGCAGCTGTAACTAGAAATCTTGTCTAATTTTGATCACTACCAAAACACATGAAAAAATAAGGGCTCCTGTTTTTATGTATTAACAATAAGACTGGTAAAATTTGTGGGAGATATTCTGGGTGAACAAAAAACTACAGGTGTGTTCCTTGTGCTACAATAATTAATGATCATGCACTTTATTCTCCAAAGCTGCTTCTTTTTGTACAGTTTTACTAAAGGTCTTGATCTCTGTCATTTCATATGACATTGTTCTGAGGCTGGTTAGGCTGTAAAAGCCATCAGACTGAAGGAGAATTTATTTTTCAAAATACAGCTTAACTCTCCAAACTATTTCTTAAATTATAGGTTAGTGAAAAGCAGGCCTTTCCCATGGATAGAGTTTTTTAAGAACTGTAAACTTGAACTGATTTAGTATTAAAATCAAGGGCTCTTTCTTGGGCTGGTAAGAACCCCCATTGCTCCTGGCAACTGCAGCTCTTCACAACTGTAAATTAAGACACATATTTTTCAGGGGAAAATAATCCTTAACCTAAATTCAACTTTTCAGATATTTTGATGTTGACCTTTGCTTCCTTGTCTGGTTTTTTTTCCCAGGTTGGCTGGCTGGAAAGCCACTGACCTTACTGGATTGCAAGTTCCTACAGCTGCTCATCCTTCCAGTGAAGGAATGATTTGCTCTGCTAGAGCCCATGCATAGTTTGACCAGTGCAAGTCATTAGTCTCAAAAATACGGGGTGAATTCCCAGTTTTTCAGGATGCGAACAACAGAGGCAGGTTTGGAGGAAATGTCTTCCATCAGCAGTGTCTGTCTTCTGCCTTCAACACTTACAGTCAAAGCATGAAAGCTCATTAGGCATGATTTGGCTATTTCTTGTCAACTAAAGAGGCAGCTGAGCAGCATTGCTGGAGCATGTGGTGGTCTCATTATCTCAGTGAGGGAATCACTCTGCAACAGAACCCTCACACCCTCCTTGCCCGTGGTGTTTAACAAAATGGTTTAAATGTAAAGAGGGTCAATTCAGGTTAGATATAAAGAATAAGTTTTTTGCAGTGAGGGTGGTGAGGCCCTGGCACAGGATGCCCAGAGAAGCTGTGTCAGCCCCATCCCTGGAAGTGTTCAAGGCAAGGTTGGATGGGGTTTTGAGCAACCCGGTCTAATGAAAGGTGTCCCTGGCCCACAGCAGGGGGTTGGAAGAAGATGACCTCTAAAGATCCCTTCTAATCCAAACCATTCTGTGATTCTGTTAGTGTATAAGTTACTGACAGCTTCACTGCTGGACCATCATCACTGCACCTCCAGGTCTGGAGTGTCCCAGACACCTCTCTCCACTCAGGGTCTTGCCAGACCCCAGGACAAGGCTTTACTGGTGATTCCCACCCTGGGTCCAAGGTTCTGCTGAGTTCTGTTCTCTCAGTTTCTTACTTCAAAGCCCTTCTTGCCAATTTTCATTGCAGATTCTTTACCATGTGTGTGCACATCCTTCTTTAGACCGCAACAGGAAAAAGCTCTGGGGTGGTTCCTGCTCAGGGTCTCCTTAACTGCAAACCCACTAACTGTTTCCATTTCTCTTGCTACCTTCTTCAAAAGGGCAACTCTTTTGTAATACCCTTTTAGAGTGAGACCCAGTGATAGTTCACAAAGTAGCAACTACTACAGCAATAGTTTACATGAAAGAAAACACTTCTACTTCAAATGCAATTTTGCGTTGGATAAAGATGGCAATGAAATCCAACTGTTCCAATGCAATGAACTGCATGAAAAATATCTGCCACTGGCAAAAGCTCTGGAAAAAAAAGTAAGTCACTAAGTTTGGAAAAAGGTAGTGAAATATCAGCTGGTACCATCCATGGCTTTTAGTGTGCTGGTATGGCACTGGGAGTATCCCTGACACATGGAGGGGAGGTAAGGGCACTTAAAGGGCAGCTCCACTCAGCTTTCTAGAAAAGTCAAAGGTTGCTCGTTCCACTTCTGCGTTCACTTCATATGCAGCTATTGAAAATTATATTTCCTTGACAAGATTGTTTTTGGTGTCAGGGTTTTTCTGGAAGTCATTGTGCAGGCAGGTCACAGGAATTTCATTGTGTTTCCCTTTTTAATGGAAATTGTAAATACATTTTCAGACACAGCTCTGGAAATACCCCAACAGCAGCCTCTGTCACCTCCTCAGTGTTTTGAACTGGGGAGTGCTTGTGTCTCAACTTTCACCCACATGGAGTGAAATGCCTAAAAATCTTAAGAAATTACATCTTTCTTAATGTCATCACTGCTATCTTACCTAATAAATATTTTCCTAAAAAAATCTCAGTCCTCTCTCTGAGGAAGAAGACTGCTTTCATGGGGTAAGCAATCATAGGTAAGTGGTATTTGTGTACTTAGGTGATATCTGGTTTATTGGACAGAGCACTCAGCTGTGCACTTGATAACTTGCATCACCCTCTGATTCATACAATCATCTGACCTTCATCTAACTGCTGCTCTGCTTTTATTTCCTTTCTCCCTATGAGTTTCAGTAAAGGAAGTTCTTCCTGTGCTCCATACACAACGCTTCCTTTCATTCAAGGTTTGGTTGTGCTTTTAGCATTGAAAAAAACAACCAGTATAACCATCTACTGGAACAGCACAGGATGAAGTACCATTTCCCTCTCCCTTCACATTTACCCCCCTGCAGACCACATGCACTCCAGGAGTTGCTGTAGTCTGGACACAGCCTCCCCTCCTGGGTGAAATCCCAGCTGGGAGATGCTGCAGCCCCTCAGGGTGGGATTATGGGGTTTGCAGTGACTGTTTCCCCATTTTGTGTATGGAAAAGTGAGCAGGTCTTCCAGGAGGAGTCTAACTCTGCTGCCTCTGTCTGGAGTTGTACCTTCAGCTCCTGCTCTGCCCTATTGAGGCCATTCCTCTGGGTACACACTTGTGTCTCTCCCTTGGAGTTGAGAATGGACACAGCTATCTCTCTGGATGTCTCAACTTTCTGAAGTATGAAGGTAAAAGAGTCTGATAGTCTCTGAGCAGGAGCATCACAGCTGTCTGCTGCAGGAGAGCTTCTGGGTGGTTGGAAGAGGCCACCACAAGCTTTGGGACACTGTTAGGAATCAATATCCCTTGACATAGAATTACTGTATGTTACCAAGGGCAGGGTCTCTAGAAGGATGGGAGGAAAACCACACTGAGTAGAAGAAGAGCCATCTGCAGATATTTCTGTAGTTAAAAATAGTTGGACTTTTGTCTGCAGAAGACAGTTTGTCCTGTTATGCTGCTGTCATCATGTGAGCGGGCTGTATGCTTCTGCATTTGAAGACTAAACTGACATGCTGAAAACAGGAACTTTCTGGAAATTCTGCATGCCCGAGATTTAATGGTTTCGGTGAATTCCTGATATCATCTCATCCTTACAGTTGTGCTTGGATGAGGGAACTAAACATTTTCTTAGCTCTGTAGGGACATTAAAAGCTGGAGAAGAGATCATAAGGAATAATAAGGATGTGTGGCATCCTGCGAAGACAGATGATAAAAGCAACCGCCCCTGACAGCAAACACTTCAAGGCAAGGGAACCCATTTTAAGAGCATGGAGGAGCTGAGCTCTTGCTAACTCAAGTCAGCAGGAGTTGTTTTTTCTCTCTTCATCAAAAAAATCAGACTGACAGCATCAAAATGTACTAAAACCAGAGGATGATAGAGTGAATATTGGTCTACATAACTTTGCAATGACTTCACCAAGCATTCCTGGCTCCCAGGCCCGGACTGAGTCTACTAAACAGTGCAACATTTCTTTGTAATCAACTTATAGTTTATACACATGTACAAAGACACAGAGACCTGTATTTTGCTACAAAGGCACCAAATGTCTGCAAACAATGGAAAGCTGATCTGATGCTGGCTGAATGGTCACTGTTGTCTAAGCTACAATAGCAAAGCTCATGGCTGCAATGAACCTTGACACCAGCAGCAAGAGAACAGTAAGAAATGCAAATCTTCCCCAGCCTTGCTTTTGATTCATATGCTGTAATATTTATTGTAGGATTTCACAAATAAGTAGCATGTATTTGCATAAAGCAGTGAAATTGCCTGTCAGGCATTTATTCACAATTTCTTCATCTAGATGATTGCCAGTTAAGAAAAAGTCTAGACCGTTGGCCTGTTCTTTGGCAAAAGTTGTTTATTATTCCTCCACATGCTTGAAGAATTACTCCATTTACTTAAAAAAGGGGAAGGACTGAAATCCTATTTACTTTAATCTTTATCATATTTAAACTGGCTGCTCTCTGTAGGAATTCCCCATTCTTTTACCAGCTCAGTGTTGTCAGCCGAAGTGTTGTCCAGTAACAAATGCCACAGATACACAGAATGGTCACATTGAGTTATGCAAGTGTTTGGCTTTTTGTCTCTGAAAGCAGTTACTCAATAGAAAAATACAAATCTCTTTGGATGTTCTCTCTGGGTTATAACAGGTCACAGACACAAAATCCTCACTATTTGTGAAATCTTCTTGCAGCTTATAGTTGTGCTACTTTTAACATCCCCAAAAAATTAATGGGAGTAAGATATGTTAAATTGCCAACTGATACTAAATTACTGGTGGAGAGTTTCCCATGCTGGGACTGTTCTTTCTTTTGGTTACTTAAGCCTTCATCTTTATCTATGCCCAGCCCATTATTTTACCCACCTTCCACTTTCTAATGGTTTTTCGCATGAGGTTTCTGACGACAAATGAAGAAAATCTTCCAGCTGAAGCTCTAACCTGATTATGGCAACAAAGAACACACATATGGGACAGTCACCAGACTTCAGATTGCCACCTGTCAGGGCAAGTTTTCCCCCACCACCCCAACATCTTTAATTTTTTCAGGCTTGAGCGTGGACATCTGTATTCTGTTTCCAGATACCTCCAATATCTAGACAGGTCTATGGGCTCTTTTGGGTTTTGCCAACAAAGTGCTGGGGCTGGAATCAAGGATCTGTAGGTTGTGTGTAATAAAAATAAAATAGCAGAAGACACACAAAAAAATTGCTCCAAGAGCCTGTTTCAGATAGAGCTGTTCAATTGTGGGGTGTGTAGCAAGAACTTGTGGCTTGGAGCAAACCAACAGGGTTTAGATGTTACTTTGGAACAAATGTAAATGTTTTTGTCAGTTCTTAGCTAATTTGGATGTTACAATGACTTGGTAGGAGTCCTTTCTCTCCTTATCCCACTCACTCACATTCATCAGGGCTTGCTAACTCCATCAGGGTGGTGACAGGCCCTGGATGGATCCTTTCAAGTCACTCAGTAGCAGCAAGGGAGAGGAGTGTCCTTCTTCATACCTGTTGTTTGGGACAAAGAAGGGAAATGAGAAAGATGAGAACTGACATGTCAGTGTCACAGGACAGCCAGTGTTCTTTCAACACAAAGAGCTTTCACCATCCTCACTAGTAAATTTCAGAGAGTGCATCAATGCCTGTCCTTGTGTGCACAGAAATCTGAATAGCAAATAACTGGATAGCAAATAACTCAATTCACTGTTTCCTTTTCAGATTGTTCCTGACTTGGGAACCAGGACCCCAAAAACACAGGCCAAGGATTATGTGACACACAGGGAGAGATGCTCCCAACACACTGTGCATCCTCCAGCTTAAGATATTTCTTACTTCAGAATTCCACCTGTCCTCCATGAAGCCTTTCCTATGGACACCCCATAAATTGCCCTCAGCTGAGAGATGTGTCCTTCAGTTGGGATTAAGATGTAGGAAATTGTTGCTGCCTCCAGCTGAGCTATGGCTCAGGCTGCTCCTGGGAGCAAGATGGGCCTTGTCCTTCCCTCTCTTTGCAGGTTAATATAATCTTAAAACCTTTTAATCTTAAGGCTCACTGAATTCCCAGTTCTTTCACACTAGCACTCAGCACCTTAGAGACCATCACAGATGTGTGACAGTGAACATGAAAAAAAAGGAAAATTGCCACTGAAGGGAATAGATAAGTAGAGAAAGTGTTCCATCCCCATATTTAAAAGGTGTCAGGCTCCCCATTTGTTTCCATATAAAGGCTGAAAAATAAGTGTTTGATTGTCACAAGGAGATCTGCAACCGCTCATGTGCACACGGCTTCTACTCTTCAGGAAAAATCTATATATGGAAGGAGAGCCCTTCTGGAAAAATCTGTACTAGATTTTTTTTAGAAGGAAAGCCATGTTAGTCCTGAGTTAAAGAGAAGAAAGAAGGGGGTTTAGTTTTAAAAAATGAAATGTTAAATGTTAAACTAAATGTTATTATAATACAGCAGAAAGATAATGATCTCACAGTTCTGTTTCTTTTCTGCTTTTACCATTATCCTTTGAACTGAAGCTCTGGAAAATGCACAGTGGGGAATTTTGCTTCAGAAGGAGAAGAATTAGTGCTACAATATTCGCACTATTTCATTCTTGCTCTTGATTTTGAAAAAAGTAATTTGATATTTCACTTTTAATTTCAGAAATGAAAATTTTGAGGTGCAAAATGCTATTATAGCAAGGAGATCACTGTTCTTATGTAGCTACCTGAGCAGGGTTGTGCCATTTGCAAAAATGTAACTTTCCTGCAAAAGGTGAGCTCTCACAAAATTCCTAATGATCCCTTTGTCTCCCCAGTTTTTCACAAAGTTCATAATCAGAATAAACATATATAAAAAACTGTCTAAAGAGATTCTTACCACTGGGCATCCCAGAATATTTTGCTTTCCTCTAGTCAGGCAGAGAATTAATTTGTGTATCTTCCTTGTGGTATGTTAACTACATACTTAGCTAGTACTTGTTACCAAGCATGTGCATGAATGTCCAAAGGGATTTTTTTCTAAGAAATTAAAACCAATAGCCCAACAGCTGGATTGGAGAATGAGAGGAAGGAATTGCCAGGCTACAAAAGATCTCACAGGACACTAAATACATAGAATACATAAAAATAGAAGTTAAAAATATTTCAGTGCATGATGCCTATGAATCTTTCCCAGTGGGAGAGGTGAGGAAGCTGTTTTACCCTGAGGAATCTGGGATGTGCAGATGGTGCTAAAAGGCATTACAATAAAAGGCCTTGGAGTGTCAGTAAAGAAGAACAATTGAGGGAACACACTGGGAGGAGATGTATTCCACAACTAAGCTGCTCTTTCCAAATTCACAGATGCTGAAGCATAAACATTTGATCTCCTGAGACAGCAACTCATCTGTATGAATAGCAAAGCACCTCTGATACTTACACGATACAGATACTGCTAATTTTCAATTTAAAAACTCTGCAGTAGTGATGATGCTTTACTTGCACAGGGATACAATCCAGATAAAAGAGAAGCAAATTTCCCCCTCTGCGTGGACAATAGGCATCCTGCTTGGCTGCATCCCTTAATCCCAGCCCTGAGATTACTCAGTTGTGAAAGGCTTTTAATTGTGTTTAACTATGTCAGCTTTACCACGTGAAGACATTGGCTGTAACACAAGTAAGCAGTAAGGATCACAACCCTCGATTCCATTATTCTCCAGATATCTGGGAAAATAAACCCTATCACTGAAATAGGCCCTGAAATAATTGCAGCAATTAGAGCCATTACCTACCCAAATTCAGGTACTTCTGGAGTGAGGAAAGTCTTGTTTCATGGGTCAGTTGAGCCAAGTAATTAAATTGTAATGGCAGCTTTGGTTTCTGTGGAATGCTTCTGGCTCCCTCACTGCTCCTGTGCTTGGCTGTAGGCTGGTGTTCAATATGAAAATTTGTGTGTGAAAGAAAAAGGAACTTTTAGGCTACTAACTTTATTCCCATGGTGAGTGTCCAGTTCTGTGTTATGCTCGTTGTAGGAATGCTGAACAGCAGCAATAGGTGGTAAAATGAGTTCCCTTCTAAAAACCAAGAACAGGGCTGAAATTATTTCACATCCGTGAGAACTGTGACTGTAGATTTCACCAAAATCTGGGTTTTTTTTGCTAGTTATTCATGATTTTTTCCAGCCACCTGCACCTGGGGAGTATTTTACAGGATCTTTAAATATAAACTGAGCTGGTAAAGTCTGAGATTTGCTGTATCATCTCTAATTTAAAAAAAAAAAAAAAGGAAAAAATAAGACGAAAAAAAAAAGAATCTCCTAACAGAGAATGATTCATGCTTCAATTATTTTCTTCTTCTTTTCTTCTCCTTAGTTAATCAGGAGGACTTTTTTTTTCCTCTGTCTTTTCCATTTGGTACCTGGCTGGGAATCTCTGAATATTTAAAAGTTGAAAGAGGATAACATGTTCTCCCAAATAACTAGTACAAACTTCTGGCCTTTGGAACAATAACAAACATGATATTTGGAAATCTTATATTTACGATGGAAGTTCAGAGAGGAATAAAAAAGAAAGAAAATGAATTTTGATAGACTTAATGAGACTGAAACCTGTTAGTGTTGGGAACATTTTATATTCTCTCTGTTGTGAATGCAGTGTAATGACTGTGATGTCGAGAGCAGCTGCTCTTCAGATCCTGGGCGTCCATCCCATGGTTGTACTTGCAGTGATACCAGGCACATCATCAGTCTACACGGGAGGAAACGTTGTATTTCCTCAGATTTTTTTTTCAAGAAAACACTAGAAATATTATAAAACAACGTGGAAAGGACAATCAAGTCCTTGAGCACAACAAAGGTCATTGTGCCATTAAGGGAAAGTGGTAAAGAGAATGCGAAGGGGTAGCTGAAGAAAGGGCAGGAACAAAACCGCTCTTGGTTATTAGGAAGGAAAGAGGAAAAAGCAAAAGGGCAAACACAAGTTGTATGCCTGCAAAACTTTGATCTCATAAATTTACAGAATCGAGCTCGAGGAAGGAAAATCTTGCGATGCGTGTTTGGTATGTGGCTGCTTCCTGTTGACCCCGAGTGGCCGACAGGACCAGGAATGCAAGCCTTGAAGAAGATTATAAAACCCCACAGGACTCTCGAGCCGTGGCAGCACCTTCTTTGTATTTAATGCTGAGCTCTGTATTCGGCGAGTCCAGGGGCCGACAGGGGCTGGGGGCCTCACTCGGGACCGCCGGGATGGAGCCGCTCCTCCAGCAGCGACCGAGCCAAAGGCGAAACTCAGGAATCACGGAGGCCGATAGATATTCTGTGAATGCGGAGTGACGGAAAGGGGAACGCACGCAAGCCCAGGGGGAGAGGCTCCGTGACAGCAAGCTGCTGTTCCGCCTGCTCGCGGGCACTCTGATCCCAAGCGGTGCAGAAAAGGCATTGTTTCGGATGTAGATTACTGCAGAAACGCGTTATTCCGGATGTTCATTACTGCACAAACGCCTTGTGCCGGGTGCACTGGCAGCACGAACCAACGCGAACGAGAAACCCGCGGCCTCCTCAGGGCCCAACCCAGCGCCCCCTCACCGCGCATGCGCCCAGCCCCTCCCAACCCTCGCGAGACTTCGCCCCGCGCCGC
>JAHLSL010000025.1:10426638-10478190 GCA_025920805.1 Petroica traversi | reverse complement strand
GCCTGTGTTGGGCTTTTTGTTCTTTTTTTCAGGCATCCCAATTCTTTCCTCTAGCAACTGTAATGGAATTCCTTATGGTTGTCATCTTGTTTTGGCTAAAACTGCCTTAAAATAATTATTTTGCTTAATCTTGTAGTATTAAAGTGTCAGATATTACAACGACTGACTGCTTGTGGGTTTGTGTGTGTTTGTGTAGGTTCTCATTGAGAGTGATATAAGGGTTGTGTGTGGGTTTGAATTTGCCAAGGTATCTTAATTGTGGGGGAAAAATCTAATATTTGCTAATCTAAGTAATAGTATTTCTAAAATGATTTTAAAAAATCTAAATTCCCTTGTTAATTTGGCCCTGTTTTGGCAGGCTTTTAGAGACACTGCAATGAGACTACTTGTGATTAAACATGTACTTAAAACTTGGCAGTATTGGGTCCTCAGTTCTTGCTCCCTGTTGCTGAGTGGATAATTACAGTCAAATCACTTTTGTGTTCTTAGGATACTTTTGTTTACGTACATTTAGAAAGAAAAGCCTTTCCCTGATTGGATAGCAGGGTGTACCTGGGGGTCCCCAGTCTGAATCTGTGCTACCTGCTCAGATATAGAGCATGAAATCCCCTGTCACAGTCGCACTGACAGATTTTACAAACTGCTCCAGGATGTGTGGACAGATGGCTATAGGGTGGCAGGTGAACTGGAGAAAACAATTGCAATGTTGTTTATTTTTTATTTATTTAATTTATTTATTCTCAACATCCTGACTTGTTGTCTTTCCTCGGTAGGCTGCACGACTTGGGGCAGGGAAGCTGAAACCTGCTTAGTGCAGCCATTAGCATCAGACCCCAATTTCGGGTGTCCCTGCCCAGGATGAACGATTTGGTGACTCCTATCTTGAAGTATCCAGTTGTACACAGATAAAAAGTGTGGGTTCATTTCTCCCCTCCTACTCTGGTGGGAAGGTATCATCAATTCCTCCCACACAAAATCAGCTGTATGGAGCTGCTCATGCCACGTTTTTGTACAGGAACCTCCTCAAATTCCCTGAGCCATGATTGGTATTTTATGATAAGCCAAAGCTGCTTGTCCACTTGAGTTTCAGTTCCCTTCAGTCCCTTTCTGCCCCATCTCTATTTGTGATCCTCCAGTATATATGAGCAATTTACCTGGGTATTTATTACAAATTACAGGGTTGGGTCTGTGCTGATTAGTGGCACGGTCTGGTGTTTCATTCCTGTCATCTGTGCAGTCTCTGGAAAAATACAGATAAACACTCCGCATGCCAGATTTTGCTTACAAGTAGTACAATTATCCATATGATTTTGATCGTAGGTCTTTTTCTTGACAAAATGTTTTAATTTGTAAGAACTACAAAACTAAGCAGGGACATATTAAAATATTTTTATAATATACTTATTTTGAAATTTATCTCTGTGTCTTGCTCAAGTAAATGCTTCAGTTCTTGATGCTACAAATATTTTTGTTTGGAAAAATCTGTGTTAGGGCAAGTTTTCAGTGTTGTGGGAACATTCCAATGTTTGCTAATTGTCAGAGTGTATAAGTTATGCATATTAGGCATGTATACACTTGACTTTTTTTTAGTTGTTGTTGCTCAGATAATTCATGTGTTATAGTCTTTATTTGCCAGAGGGATTTTTTTTTATGAATTTGTAGGGATTATAACAAAAATTTAACGATGTGTACATTTTTCTGTAATTGCTGTTGTGTTACTCTTCAGAACTACTGAAGGCTGGGAAATACTTTGCTCCCTTTCCTCTCCTTTTGGTGCATCATTGGAAGTGCATATTGTTCATATGTGATGTGAGTGACTTCTCATGTGGAAAGAGTTACAGAATGTTTCCTAGTGGACTGATGCCCATGTATGTAGCAGATGCTACTCTAGAATTTGAAAGAGTCCCATTTAGTCAAACGTCTGCCTTGCTGATTCCCTGATGGCCTGTGACCCTATGGTGATGTTGGAAATAAATCTGTGTACCTGTCTCTCAGGTATGGCCTGAAAGTGCAGCATTTGTGAGAGTTATCTCAGATGTTAGTTTTGATAACAGATTATCCTAACAAATCACCCCTTCTGTCTTGTCAGAGAGAGGAAACTCTGGCAGTAGTTGGATACTTAACTAGTTTAAAAAAAAATCATACCTATACTTTAAGAGTAGAATTTTGTACACTTGCTTAATATTTTAATATCTGCATTTTTTCTCCCAGGGTTGTGCAGATGTCTATGTGGTGGTAAATCTGTGAGTTTTTATACATGTAGATCCTTCAGTTTTTGCTTGGGAATATGGGATTTACTGTGCAGTGTTTTAGCTGTTTCTTGTCACAGGTGGGGCTGTTAAATTAGTAATTTGGGTATATTTTAATAGGAGAAAAATCTTTCAAAGCAGTAGGAGGGAAGGATGAATGCTTATGCCACCATGTGTGCGCTCTCATTAAAGATTTAATTTTTTTGAGGCCCAGAATTCCTTATCAGATCCATACAAAGGCTCTGATGTTGGTCTTTAGGGGAGTTGTTCATGCTGCCACAGATAAGAGCTCAGTGGTTGATAGAGCCAAACAGCAAATGATTGTGTTCCTTTATCTTTCCTTCTCGTGTCTTTCCCCTCTCGTGAGCATGCTCCCTTCTATTTGTAATGGAACCTTTTCTCAATATAGTATCTTTTTAATTCTTCATGATTTTTGTTTACTTTTGTGGTTCAAGAAAGCTTTGCCTTTATTTGACTTCAGAGAGTTGGAGTTTATTTTTATGCTCTGAGCTCTTGTATTTTCCTAACTTCGACTTCTTGCAGTAATTCTTGATTAATGTTAATTCAACTTCATTTGGCAATACTAATTCCTTCTTCTTTTCCTGTTCCCTTTTTATTAATACAGTGGAAAGAGTAAAAAACCTAATTTGCAGAGTTGTGTCATGACAGTGTCTGCTACTTGGAGCATGTATGTGATGCCTCTTGATGGCTTAGATATAGAGAAATAGATCTGCGTGAATATAAATCATGCAAAATAGTACATTGATGGGCATTAGAAATAGCTGTAATAAATAAAATAAATTATTGCTGACAGTATAACAAAGGTACTCTTGTACTGAAGCACAGCTGAGCCAAACAGAGGAGAACATCTGCTTCTTGTTTCCAGAAATAACTCGTATTTTGAAGTGGGTTTTTTCATCCTTTTAATAATTTTCTGTAAACTCAGTAGGTGAAACAGGATTAACTATTGTTAAAAATCTATTGTTTCTAGAATCTGAGGTGAGCATTTAGGAATGTAACTGTATCAAAGGTGTTGGTTTTAGATAGCCACTGAAAGTAATTAGAATTGTTGAGTCACCAGAAAAGTGGAGATGCTTGCAGGTACTGTAAAGCCAAAAGAAATTTCTGCTAAATAAAGTTGCAGATGCTAGTTTCTGTTTAATAAAACCACCTTACAGTTAGTATGTGGGCCTCTAAAACCCAGAGGGACAGAGAAGTGATGGAAACCTGATTCCTGCCTTAGTTTTCTACTACCTAATCTCTGTTTTACACTTTCATTCCTACCTTTTAGTTACATTTTGTAGGACGTTTTCTGGCAGGTAACAGTTCTGGAGCTCAATCTGAAGATGAGCAGCAGCCAGCTGTTGTAAAATCCTTGAGATTGTTCTGTGTCTTTCTCCTTCGGTGTCTTTGGCAGAGAACCTCCTGGAACCTTGATAAAAGAATCACTGACCAGTGCTACATAACTTCCATCCCTCCCCATGCAGAGACTTGGGCTGATCTTGGCATGTAACTGTGCTGAGAAGCTGGAAAAGACCTTTAAAGTGGAAAAATTAGTTATCACTGGTGATAACCAGAGTGATAGGAACACGTACTGACAAGCCTGCAATTTACCGCTAATGAATTCCTTCCTGGGTCCTTGGGTACCCTCTGCAGAGTGCTTTTTGTGCTCATAGAGCAACTATTACCTTTTGCAGTTAGAAAAACATAAAACCTTGTAATATGAATAATCCATAAGTAGTTCTGTGAAGGCAACATTTACAGTTTTATGTTCAGTATGATTGAAAAATCAAGTACATAAATTGTTTCATGAACAAAAATATTGAGTAACTGCAATTTTAGGGAAAGACTTGGGAGTGCATGCATTGACATCAAATTCCATCAGCAACTTGCTAGGACTAGGAAAGACCTAGACTTGTGAAGTTTTCTTAATTAGATTAGTCTCTTTAAATAAAGTGTGTTGTAATTTTTTTTTATAGCCACCTACTAAAACCAAAGTTCAGATTAGAGGTATGTGAGGAGTGGCACATTGAGTATTAAAGTGTTGGCTGAATAGCTCTTACGATTGAGTCTTGGTCACAAGCAGACTGTAGGTTCTGAGTTAATGAAGTTGAAATTCTTATTACTATTAATGAAACAGTCATAAACCTTCTCTCCCTCCTGCACTTCCCTGCCACATAGCTTTCAGCTGAAGGTAGAACAAAACCATATTTTTTTTTCCCCAGTTCCTCATTAAATTGATGTATTTAAGCTCATGGTAAATACAGCATTGATAATCCTGGAGGACTGTGCAACAAGCCTTAAAGCTCTTTGAAAATTGTGTCTCTTCAGCTGCCAGTTTGTTGAGTTAGGAAGGTTTTAACACTTAGATTTTCCTCTGTTTTGTCTTGTGCTTTAGGTGGGTAGTTGTCTCTTATTCTGTTTCTTATCACAGTGTAGTATCATGAGTCTTCATCTCAATTAGACCCGTGGTTTTCCTGTAACAAAAAAAGCCAAGCAGAAAAACTCTTGTATTACTTCAATAAATGATGCTGGATAATTCATTTTCATAAACTTCGTGTTTGTATCTTGTTTTCTGAGATGATCAAGAGTGATATTTGACAAATGTATCTTATCTTTTATTCCAAAAGATAAATAAATACCAATAAATACCAATTCGTGCCCATTGGCAGTAGTTGTTCAGTCTTCCTAAACATCTGTGGGAAACAGTGCAGGTAAAATGTGGTGTCCCCCTCCCCAAGACTGGGCAGGGTCAAATCTCTTCTCTGAATCATTGAAATTAACCTCAGTTAGCATCTTTAATCTGTGACTGATCAGAGGATTGACTTTGAATTCACAAAATCTTACATAAAAGTCAGTAGGGTTTGGTTATTTTATGTTGTCATGGCTATTGGACACAGTTCTGTGCTCATGGCATACAGTTGAATTCTTGGCCAGAGGTACTCAGCAACCTGGCATATATTAATATCCAAATAATTCAGATTACCACTACTTGGAACCTTTAGTGCAACACACTTTCTGAAGCTGTAATCAACCCTAAATTAATTGAACATAAAAAAAATTCATATGTTGTTCAAATGAACCAAAATACAGTATTGGAACATTTACCAATTTTAACAAATGTTAATATGTGTAAATGATCAACTGTATGGGCTTCAGTAACTGTAGTAGGAGTCTTTTCTGCCTGTTTTTGAACATTTTTTGAGTTTGCTGTTGTCCTTTCATCAGCAAGCCTGAAGGTGTTGCTCAAATTAGTCTTTGGGTTATTTATGTCTCAGAGACACAGATAACAGCGTGTTAAACCTTGGACAAGGTACCTTGTTCACAGATGAGAGATTTAGTTTGGCTGTTCTACAGCTATTGTCTGGTTGGAATACCTGCAAGGAAACTTTGCCTGTAGTTCTCAGAAATAAATTTTTTTTCCACCTTCTTAACAGTAAATCCTGTTCACTGCAGTCAAATAAAGATTCGTGGTTCTAATGAAATAAATCAGGTTTCATGGCACTGCTTTAGCTTCAACTACATTTACTGGCTTTACTGAAGTGACTATTGAAGAAGAGATTTTTCTTAAATATAAGGTCTAATAGTTTCCTTGTTCAGAAAAATGTAATATTAAACAAGTAGAGAAGATCATCACGAATGTTTTGGGATAGGTGAGCTTTTGTGTTTTTAGGATCTGTGTCCATATTAACCTGTTTTGTAGGTAAGGATGTTGAGCACTGTCCTGGAAAGAAAACTTTGGGCAGGAGTAAAAGGAGTAAAACTCACTGTGATGGAGACAGGGAAACATTGTGATGTTTAAGTTGCCTTGGAGTAGGTGTATGTAATTTGTTAACTATTTTTGGAAGATCATTGTAAACCTCAGCTGTTTAGAAAAAAGAAGTCACAACCAAACCCACAAAAATGAAATGCCAAAGAAAGTAAACTTTTAATAAAAGCTTTGAGAAGTAGATTAGACATAACATTCACTGTTTATCACCTAGTGTAGGTGGAACAGGCATACAGTTGTTTTGTCTAATAGCTGTGACTTTGTGGTACCCGATCTCCCTGGCAGGTGAGAGATGATCAGGGCTTCTTCACTGGTTAAATGAGTATTTGGTGCTTCCATCATTGCAGTGTAAAGTCATGGGCATTGCTCTATAAGTGTCCCTGTAATTGGCTTGGAGCAGTGCTGTTAAATCAGGTTGGGGTCATGTCGTTTTCTGAAATACCTTCTTTAAATGAGTCTGTGAAGGGTCCTTGGGACTGTGTTGCTGCTGCTTTCCCTGATATGGGCAGACCCTGGTGGGGTTTTTGTTTTTAGTGGACACTTGGAACTGTGTCTCTAAGCCAAACATCTTGGCACCCTCTGGGAAGAATGTTGGCAGGCTTTAGCTTCTCCTTGTGCTGATACTGTGTAGTGGAGTCTCTCACCTCTTTGTCACAGAATCACAGAATGGTTGGGATTGTAAGGGGTCTTAAAGACGATCCTTTTCCAGCCCCCTGCTGTGGACAGGGACACTTTCCACTAGACCAACTTTCTCCAAGCCCTGTCCAACCTGGCCTTGAACACTTCTGGGGATGGGGCATCTATGTTCCAGTGCCTCACCTTGTAAGAGCAGAAGTGTCCAGATGTTTTGTGTCTGTGGCAAATAATGCTGCTTGGTTCTCTGCATAGAATTAGAAGGGTTATTCTAAGTTATATGTACCGGCCATTTATTCCTACATGTTTCACTCTGCTCTTGGGTCATGACTAATGAAAATTCTTTCATCTAATGTAAAGTCTTCTCACCAGAACATGGATGTATTAAAGAGAAGATGAAATTACTGTGCACTAATAAATAAGCCTGTGGACAATGACTCGTGCGTATTGGCATTGTTTGCAGAAAGTTGAGGGTTTGTGTGTAGTGAGTCACTGAATTACACATGACAAGGTAAAAAGCTGTTCCACCATCCTTGTCTCCTGCATGTAATTTCCAATTCTGATTCATTGAAATGAAGCGGTGAGCAGGAATGTGGTTCTGTTACGAGATACAAGTGAGTGGATATCTTGAAACACTGGCTCAGTCTTTTCAAACATGAGGTGCACCTATTCCCAGTGCTAGTCGGGTTTACATGAAGAAATGTGAGTGTAGTTGGGTCTAGCTGAGAAAGCTACAAGTTAACCTTGGGGAGCTTGAGGAATTGTATTAGAATAATAAAACATCCTGAGGTGGAAGGATCATTGAACCCAACTCCTGACCCTGCACTGGACCACTCCAAGAATGAGTGGGACTGACGAGCACAGCTGGTGGCTTCCAGTATTCCTTGTGTCTAAGTCTTGGTAGAATTGTTGGATCTGAACATCCTACTTAAGCGTAATGGTTATGCAGTATCTGTTGTGTGTAGTTACACAAAAAAGTCAGAGGCTGTTGCCTAATCTAACTTGCCTCTGCACGTTGGGGTTCTTTGGAAGGAAGTAGGGCCACAGCAAAAATGGTAACAAAACATTTTGGCTTTGTAATTTGCGTGTCAGTGTCTGGCCAGTGTAGCTGGTCTATGTGCCTGTTTATGTGTGGGTACCTGCTGCACACCTTATGTATATAATTTTTAGGTATCTTTTTTCCAAGATATATGTACAATAAGGATTTTAAAGTAAATTATATTCTAAGGCACTCTTATATGTATGACTTGTACAAGAGGAAAGAAGATTATGGTGATCTGTGTGTTTTGGTGGTTCTGCAGAGTGAGGTAGGTCAGAGGGTGCTTGCAGGAATTCTGCTCTCAGACCTGGGGGGAGGAACATCCCCTGATCAGTGATGGCAGACATCAGTGTCTTCCAAGTGGGACAGCTGTCCTCAGTCTAAAGAAAATGCTCTGGAGTACTTCTGCAGAATCACAGAATCATTAAAGTCGGAAAAGACCTGCAAGATTGAGTCAAACCATCAACCCAGCACCACCATCATGTTCACCATTAATCCATGTCCTTCAGTGCCTTTTCCACATGTTTTTATTGAACGCTTCTAGGAATAGTGACTCTTCCACCACCCTGAGCTTTCTGTTCAAATACTTGACAGCCTTTCCATGAAAAAAGTTTTCCTAATATCCAACCTAAACGTCCTGTGATGGCAGCCTGAGGTCATTTGCTCTTGTTCTGTCACTTTTTACCTAGAAGAACTTCATGTCATTCTTGAATTTGTCTGGAGTCTGGTATGTGTAGGAAAAGCTTTGTCTGAAAACACTATTGTCCAGGTGTGGCTTGATCTCTTCTTATTGCTTTTTTGTTTTCTTTTTTTAAGCTTCTCCTTACAGAGTGATTCTCAAGCACCGATATTGTTGGCATTGTGCCTGTTCAGTGGTGGTTTGTTTAAGGAATTTGATAAGCTGGTGTGAGTGTAAGAATATTTAACCAAACTTTTCTAGAATACATCAAGTTCCTAATTTGCATGTGAAGTTATTCTCAAAGCACAAAGTCTTCTTCAAATCTCCATCCCTTTTCTTTTATCTTGTACAGAAAGTTTTGTGTCTGATACTGATGCTCTTGCCTATCTGCCTCGGGGTGTTTGGTGTGCAGCCCCGTCTCTATTCAAGCTTTTATGGGCATGTTAGGATGTCCTGAGAAGGCTGCACAACCTTTCTGTTCTTATTTATATTTTGTTCCAAGGAGGTCTTTAGAAGGTTTACTCAGTGGTCCTAGGGTTTTCTGGACTGATGATATAATGTCAACAAGGCTTTTGTGTTGGAGAGGTGACTCACTGCTTTCACTGTGTGGTTCAGAGCATACTAGAAACTTACACAGATAGTATTTAGAGGTATTTTTCAAGCTGTTGGTCAATGAAAGTGTAACAAAAAAACCAGAGATCACAGCAGCTTGTTTCATGATAATACTAAATGCAGGTTCAACAGATGTGCAGACTAGGTCATACATTAGTATTGATCAGATATTTCAAGGTCTAGTTCTCTAAACTGATGGTAGAGTGGTGGTAAATTCAGTTTGTAGGGGGTGAAAAGTGACTCAAGTTCTGGCCATTGCTGTCACAGAAGACATTCATTGCTCCAGCTGTGGGGACTTTGTGAGCTGCAGCTGGTGCCAACAGGCAGGTGGTGCTTGCAGTGTTTCATCTGTGTTACCCAGCTTGCAAAGATGGGAAGCTGGGGACAGGTAATCTCATACCTGGAACTTTGCAAGGTAAGATTGGTTTGGTTCTTTCCAGAAGGTAATATGACTTCTGCTTCATACAAACCCTGTTAAAGGAGCAAGTGGAGTTAGTGTGTATTAGGGTAACTGTTCCCAGTGATCTTCCAAGGAGCATGTGAAATGTTATTGCTCCAAGGTTACTTTTCCCATCCTTGCTTCTACTGTTCCTGGAAAAATGTTTTTTCATTTTAGTGAGAGCTGTGACAGCCCTGAGAGTAAAACCAGAAATTATAGTGAAGTCTTGGAATTTTTTATTGGAAGTTACTTCTTTTACTATATACTTTTCGCCATGAAGTGGGGGTTATGCACTTAATTTTGTCTGTGAAGTGATAATTTAACTAAAAGTTTTCACTTATGACTTAAAGTTTAAATATGCAATGTAATATTTTTCTACAAAGCTATTTCTTATTGTAATACCTGAATTTAAAAAGTTTATTTCAGGTTCTGGTTAGGTAGTAAGGGTGTGTTTTATAATGCTTAATCTGACCTAGAAGATGAGCCTAGTGCCTTGTTACTGACCTTGCAATAGGAGCTTCTTGGAGATACTAGAATAGTAAAAAAGGGCCAGAAAAGGGTGTGGAAGGGAGAGAACTGAAAGTATACTTGGCATTCAGAAAAGTTGCCAAATGGAAAAAAACACCACATTTCTTTTCTGCTTTTGTTCTCCAAAAACACAAAGGGTGGAGGGTAAGCAGTCAAGATGTGTAGGTGTTAAATTCCTCACAGAAACAGTATTAAAGCTGCAAAACACTGTAGTGAATAAAGAACTATAAAAAAAAAAATTCAAAAGCTTCAACCGAAGCTTCGTATAAGCTTCAGAGAGGAGTTTTTCTGTAGTGTTTATTTTAACACAACCAATTCTTGTGTTGTGTAAGGAGAGCTGGATATGTCTACAGTGAAAATAAATAGTAAGAGAGTAGTAGCCTTAAGGAACTTGTGCGTGTCTGCTGTGAGAGGAAACTGAGGTGCCCATGCCCAGGTTTTGTCCGCTTGTGGGCAGCCCACTTCTGAGGAGTGGAAGAGAGGAAGCCAAACACCTGTAAGCAGTTGTCTGACATCCCTGCTTTGCTGCTGAGTGCACTGATCACACCCTGCTGCTGTTTACTCCATGGCTCCAATAACCGTGGTGTGCAATGGCTGATGTTCCCATCCCAGGAGTGTAAAAAGCTGGCAGTCTTCAGCTGTGAACGAGTCCCTTGGCATTAAAAGGTGGCTTGTGGTGGTTTTGTCACTGGCAAAGAAGCTGCACACTTCTCAGGACCATTCCAGATGAACTTCCAGTTTGCATGGAGGTTCGAAATACTCTGCCAGGCATGTCCAAAAAAGGGTTTTCATTGAGAAGTGTATTAAGATTAGCTTGATCAAGTCTGTTGAGAGCTCTGATGCCCTTCCTTGTAAGAGACCTGATATTGCCGTAAAAGAACTCTGCTCAGCCAGACAAGCTGTTTTTAAAACTTGGAGGTCTTCTTTTTTTCAATGGCTTCAGGCTTAAAATATAGAGGTTTTTCCTTTGTTTGATGATACTGTGATACACCCTTCTTCCTCTTTTGAGGATTTCAGTGCAGTGTTTTGGAAATACCCTGAGTTCAGAGAAGCATGCACAAATTAGTATTCTGCATCTGTTTTCTCGAGGTTCCTTAGCTTTGCTAATTATTAGTTGGCTTTTAGCGTGTCAAGAGTGTAGGAAATTCTTGATGAATAGAACAAAAATAAATGCCTTAAGGGTTTCTTTCTTTGTAATCTTTTTGTGCCTGATTAAAGTGTTGACATTTAAGCAGTCCGTCCTTCAAAGACGGATCATTAATGAGCCTCGAATGATGGGCCTGTTGGTCTGGAGGGAAGGAATTCTTGTGGTGGTGTGTTGTGTTGCAGGCAGTTTGGCCTTTTGGCCAAATATGAATTCGTATAGAGTTCCAGAGCTTTTGTAGTGTTTTTTCACTTTGGCAGTTTGTATTTGAAGGAGCTGTGGAGTGAGGTCTATAATTGTAAACTGTATCATGGGTTTAGAGTTGAAAGGTGATGGTAGTTTTTGTTGCACTTCAATTTTGGGAGCTTTATGATGCTCTTGTCAGAAAGGATTGTGCATGCCAATGGCCGCTAGATACTGTGGGGAGGTTAGTCTTCTTAAATCTGATTTACTTGATCCTCCATTTTCAGGGTTCTTTGGAACATGTCCAGCCTCCAGTAGCCTGTGTTGATTTGACTGAGTAAAATTGTTCTTTCCAACTGTTGCAGAAGAAGTTTCTGTTCCTGTTTCTCATTTGAAGTAGGAAGGAAACTGGCAGTCCTATGTCATACTGCTGACCTCCTGTCAAACACATTTACTGCTTCCCTTGTGTTGGATGGGAAGGCTTCCTTTAGCACATTCCTCTACAGATGCCACTATAGGTGACTTCCCAGATGCTTATAAAAGTCTTCTTGTTCTGATTTTTCCAAACTGGTGTGCAGTTGGTACAGGGATTACAGGGTATCATCCAGCTGGTGTGATTGTTAGAAAATGTCCTTTATCCTGCATATCTGGCCTACCATTTCATCCCAATTCCTGAGCCTTTTGGGTACATTTCCTGGAGAAGCCCACAGCTCAAGAGAGCAACTTTTTTCTGTTTTGTTTCCCCTCTATTCACTTTAGGTAGAAGAAGGTGATTATGGAGTATAGCAGACCTGTAGTTAACAGGTGCTTCATAACCTATCAGAACTGAGTACAACCATGTTTTTAAGAACAACTGTGAATTTCCCTTGCGTTTACTTTGAGTCTCTCAAATGCTCCGTAAAATCTGGAGGTCATGGACTTCAGTGTTTAGTATGGTGAATAGTAATGTTGCTTTGATTTTTCACAAGCTCTAGTTTGACTCTAATGGAATGTTTCTTTAAAATGTGTTTTTGTATGAAGTATTATTACATAGCTTTCACGGTTGTAAATGCTGATGTAATGAAGTGAGAAGCCTTAGATAATAGGGCTTCCATTCCTTCCAATACTTGGACAGAATGTAGTTGGTAAGTACTGCAGTGGACCAGCTGCCTGAGGGAGAGGCTGAGACACTAAATGTACAACTTTCAAGAAAACGCACAACAGAGATGTCTTAATTTTCAGTGTAATTATGTAAAATGTCTGAGCTGCAATACCAGATCCTTCTGTTTCTCCTGCACTGGGGGGACTGGGATCTAGAATGTGTGTTCTCTGTGGCTGTAACCAAAGGCATGACTGCCCAGAGATTGTGGTGGTTTAATTTTTATTGTGGCATTCAGCTGCTGTGTCCAGATGCTGCCTTTCATCACCCTGTGTGGATCATCTCTGTTAATGTGAGCTGATGAGTTAAAAGTTAGAATATTAATGGAAGGCATTGCATTGCTTCTTGTAATCCAACTTTCCTCAGATTAAGTTTAGCGTTAGTTGGTTGATTTTATTTTTTCATCTTCAGTAAATAACGGTAGTCTTGGTCTCTTAAAACAGAATTCTTCTTTTTAGGTGAGTCCCTTGATTTGTTTAAAAGTGGGTTTTTTGTACCTCCAGAGAGGCTGTGGTTGGCTAACACTGGAAGGGCTAGAGGTTGGAGGAATCTGTTGTGCTGTATTACAAATTGTGCTGATCATGGTTTCCTAGGAATGAGAAAGGTAGAATTGGTTTGTTTTGGTTTTGTAGTTGAAGCTGATTGTAACCTCTAAAGTTTTTGGTCTACCTAAGGATTGGTGGCTCATTGGAGAATAGGTTTCCATATAATCTCATATACTGCTGCCCAGCTGAAGGAGCCCATGTCTCATACGGGCTCAATTAGTACCTGTTTGATTTGGTATGAAGGTGGAGGAGTATCTTGTCGGTAGTTCTGTGAATGTTAGTCATAATGTTTGTTGCACTTTGTGAATCTGGGTGCCTGGTGGGTAGGCTGCAGGATTTGGAGCTAGAATTTCCTGAGTAACAATATTATCTTGTGGTTGATTCAGTCTCTTAATGGTATGCTTATTTGTTGTTCCTCCTACTGTTGAAGTTGTTAATTTTCTTTTTAGAATTATTCCCTTTGTTATATTATGCATCAGTGATCAATGTAATGACTAAGAGAAGTGAACAGGTATCTGTACCTCTGACATTGATTAGATTTGATTTCAAATCAATGAAACATGTTAACCTAGCTAGATAAATATGCATATGCATAGCTATATATAATTCCTTAGTTTGGATCTCTAAGCTTCTTTGTGGTTCATAGCATAGGCATTGCTGAGAAGTACTAAAGTAGATGTTAAAGTGGCAGAGCAGAAGTTCCTAGAGTGTGGTGGTTTGCATTCACATATTACAGTGAGGTAAATCTGGCTAATTTCTTTGCTATGAGCAAAGATGCGAAGAGTTACTGATTATTCCTTTTCTTTTTGATGAGAGATATAAGTATGTTTGCCACTGTATGGACACAATGAATACAGGCATGATAACCTTTCTCAACATATGAGAGGATATTGTAGTAAGGCATTAGTAAAGTGTGTGGAAATCTATATTCAGATAATTTAGACTCTCTGAGAAATACCGCCTCCTATACATTGCAGTAACTTTCTTGGATTGCTCTATTCCTTGGGTATCCTAATACCAGGATGCAGAAGGAATTACTGGTGAACATACTATGTCTGCCCACTACAAGAATTCCTTCATAGTTCATAATGGCATTATTATGGGAATAAAGTAGCTGGAGGTTGATTCTTCTTTTTTCCTTCAGTGGTTTTATTGAAAAAAAGTGTAGGAGAGCATTACAATTATGTTATATGTTATTCTCCAGTTATAATCTCATGATTCTCTTTCTGTTTTAGTGATGTACCAAAACATTTTTAGGCAGTTAGTAGAGCTTTATTCCTCTCTCTTACTGAGATGCTGAGTGACTGATTTAAATTACAGTATTGATAGGGATCTCATTTTGCCTTCATTATTATTTATTTAGCAGGACTTAATTTCCGGACAGACATGGTTTTTGTGTGCTTGAATTAATAAAGAAGAAAGAAATTGCAGACAGAAAAATCATAAATGTGCCATTAGAAAAATAACAGTATTCTTATCCATTTATAAAATTCTGACGATCAATATGATGGAAAAAAAGGTGCAGTAAAGTGCTATTATTGTGTCTGTCAGTCCTTCTCTGTGAGAGATACCTGTTGAGCTGTAGTATGGGAGCTCAGATATAACATTCACCTGCTGCAAAGATATGTTGGGCAAAACATGATGAAAACATGACAATGGGGTGTTTATATGTTAAATATGAACCAGAGTTGCTAGTCCAAGAGGGAGGAAAGAGAACAAGAACGAGAGCATTTCTGCAGTAAGAGCGAAGTCGTGTGTTAGTATATTTAACACAGATATTTAACGTGTCTGAGTTGCACTCAGCCTCACTCCCAAGTTGTCATGACAGATAAGCATAGAACTGACCTTTGGATTTCATCCTCCACCTCCTCTCTCCTCATCCTCAGGTTTCTGTACCAAATTTCTTATTTAATAAGAACGTACATTTTTTTCCCTAAATGTTTCCGTGTTCTGACCTTTCCTACCACAATTTCTTCTTTTCTTAAAAAGAGAGTTCAGATTTTGACACTTTCCTCTGAAAATAGCAGGGATTTCTTTGTGAATTAGTGGAGCTGATGTTTTTGGAGTTACGACCAAAAGATTTTAACTGAAATATTGCTGTTTGATGGATGCTTGTCCCCTGGAAGGGAGGTGGGTAATTCTGACAAGCGGTCACCTGCTTGACTAAGGAAATGTTGATTGAACTGGAATTGGGTGGATTTTAGGCGATTTTTCAAGAGCCTGGGTTAGGAGGCTGATTTTACAATGTTTTTATTTTAAAATGTTCGTCAAAAAGTCTTGCTGTTTGATAGATAGTAATTGTGTATTTTCTGTGCTTCCCATCCTGTCGAACTTCAGGAGCTGAGGGTTTTTGAGGCAACTTGCTTTTCTATTATCAGCATATAAGTCTGAAAGATATTTTAAAATTAAGTAATGTATCTCTGGGAACTTTATGGTGATGTTTTAGTTGAAGGCACTTTTATAGCTGTACTTTTATTCTTAACTGCGAAAAGAGCTGAATCATATTTCAGATACTTAAAACTCTCCATGAGCTGCTTGCTTTGAAGCAGTGACATCTGTTGTTCCTTGGAATTTCGCTCTGCAAAATCAACTTTTCCAAAGAAAGCTTTTTTTCTCTGGCAAAGTCAGGGTTCCAAAAATGCTGACTCTGGGATGAAACAGCAGTAAAAATAATATAGACCTTCTCCTCCTTCATTCCTTTACATGTTTTTCTTTCTACCAAAGTACTATATCAACATAATCCAGGGTTCTGAGGTGAAAGGTGTTTATCTGGATTGGGTGTGGGGAGCGATTGGTGAGTAGAGAAACTTTTTGTTTTATTTTCATGTAAGAAAGACTTCAGTTCTTTTGTTTTTAGAAGTACGCCACTGAATTGAGGTATTTTTAGTCCATCAATAAGCTATAATAGTGGCTCTCAAGTCTCTGTATTTACAGATCTGGCTTTTCCAAATTTTCTTAAGGATAGTGCAAGTCTGTGAATGTTATAATGAAATATTAGAAAATAATATATAAGGAAACTATTTGCCCATTGAGGGACTTGCTACTTTTTCTCAAAAAATAAGATAAAAATCCAAGTGTGCAAATGTTACTTCTTACTATCTGCAAAAACAAGAGCCAGATTTTAATTTTCTGTTTGTGGCTAGACTATTATTAACGGATGCGGTCAATGGGAATTGCTTCCTGGGTTTACAGGAGTGAAATGAAGTCTCTTTCAGTCTCTTTTCTCCTGTATAAAAATACTATTATAACTAGACTGACGCTTTCTCATTTGGAAAAAACCAGTATCTGTCATTTGTATAGGTAAATGGGAAGTTAAGAGTTCAGGGAGGAGTGCTTTATCAAGGTCATGGTATGATCCATAGTTGTCTGATGTACATCAGACTCCAGGAGTTTGGGGACATTTGAAAGATCATAAATCAAAGAATTCAAATTCTTGGCCGTTTGAAGCTGTTCAACTTCTTTATGAAATATATGCCATTTTTGTCTGAATAATAGAATATAGCTCTGAAGTAATTGAACAAGGTTACTGTATATAAATGTTACTGTGTGCAGTCTGAGGCAGTGGTATAATACCATCCAGGAGTTTGTTGTTGCATTCTTTGAAAGGTTCTTTAGTTAGGCTTTTGAATTTGTGGTGTTTCCTACATAGAATGATGCGGCTTCATTACTTAGGAGTGCTGCTTAAACGCTGCAATTCTCTGCAAGGTACTTTCATGTCCTTCATTCATAACATTTTCATTTGTCTGACTGACTAATCTATCCTTTCTCTTCCCTAATAGTGCCTCAGTGCTTGTATTTAATTTTTATTTTTAAGTGTCCTCCAGCTAAATAGGAGGCTACTTTAAAGGGAATTGTTACTTTAAGTGAAGGGCATTGAGCTGACGTTCTCTTGCATCACTTGCATTTTTATTGAAGTTCAATGTCTATGCCCCTGAACAAGGAGAGTAAATAAGTGATGATGGAGGAATTGTTTTCCAGTTCATCCCACCATCTTTCTTTTAGTTTAGAAACTGTATACTCTGTTACACATGCTTAAGTGGGTTTTTCTGCTCCTACCACAAGTTTTGGGGGTAGCTGACAGTGTGTAGGGTGGGCCTCTTGAACCAGCATCCCTAAAGTTGGTATTTGCTCTGTAGATATCTGAATGTGTAAAATATGGATCAGAGAACTACAGCATGTTTCTGTATTTTTATTTCTGGTATTACAGTATCAGGAAAGAATTTGGGAGTACTATTTTTAAATTGGCCTTAAACAGAAACTAAAGGAAACAGTGCAGATTCCAGCCTTCAATGAAGCAACAGGAAGGGAAGCAATGAAAACCATAAACCATGCTGAGTAACATTTCCTCTCTTCTGCTACACCCCCCCACCCCACCCCACCCTGCAAGGGTGACAAAGTCTTTATTGAGCCTGACAGGATTCCTAATAAAAGCTGCATTCAATCTGAATAAGGAGCCTACTGAATCACTGCGAAGCAAGTAATGACATCAGGCTAAAGGGAGCCTCCCACTTAGAGCTTACACAGCTTGTGTTCTTTGCTCCAAGAATCACCTCTGTTTGGTTTCTTGAAATCTAGGCACTGAAAATAACAACTTTAATACAGAGAAATTCAGTTACTCTCCAGGAGGCTAATAAAATCCTTGTCCTGATACCAAATCTTGATTTGATGCTTGATTCTGCCGGAGTTTGTTTCCAGGCTTGTTTTTGCTTGAAGCACTGAAAAGGGAGAAGAAGCTAAGCTGCATACAAACAGGAAGGTACCTTTCAAACATGCAGATTCATTCCCTAGGGAATTTTGTACCTGATGGTCTTTTTGAATGCCGTTGCAATTTGGAATTCTGTTGCCATATGGTTTAACTGTTGATTCAAAGGCAAAAATGCGTGTCTTAATCTTTTAAAGTATATTCTCAGTAATGTGGCTGTATCTCTAAAATATTTTTAGAAAATACTAATATTTGTTAGTTATATGTCTGAAACATACAAAACATGCATCCTGCTGACTGCCTTTGCTTGGAAAGGGTATGGATGCAAAATCCCATCAGTCATCCTTTGTGCTTTTGTAGAAGCAGGTTCTGTGTGTGACCCAGGGAATCCTGAGTGACTTGGCAGCCTGCGTGGGCTGGGTGTGGGGAGCCTTGAGTGAGCCAAACATATGTTCTCGCAACAGGAATTTAATGTGTTTGGAGTGGATTGAGAGACAGGTTTTGTGCAGTTCTTTGGGACAGGTTTGCATGTGAGAGCAATCTGTCTGGAACTTGCTTACACAGCTGGTTTTACATGCAGCTTTGAAGTGCTAGTGCTGTGGTACAGGTTTCTGCTCTTTTCTCATTCCCTGAGCAAAACTCTGGACTCACTGAGTAATACTTGCCAGTCTGCTTTCTTTGGGACCCCTTGTTTCAGGTTCAGGGTGAATCTAGGGTATCTGTGAAGCCCAGGCTTGTCTGAGTTTGGGAGCATCCCTGAGTCCTGGCCCTGCTGCAGTGAGCAGCTGTCCCATGCCAGTGCAGTGGGCCAGGGCTGGGTGCAGCTGTTCTGGAACTGGGCTGGCTCTACCTGCTGGCATGAAGGACATAGCATGACAGGCAGTGCTGAAAGGAGTCTGTGGGGATTTGTCACTTCCTCAACATCCCTAAAAGCTGATTGCAATTGCTGAGGTTGTCTCTATGCCAGATAATTTAGAATTTGCAAATATGAGGTCATTTAAGAATAACTTATTTTCCTTAGAAATAGACCAGATTTCCTTTTTAGTGTTTAACAATAATAATAATATATTACTGAAAACACCTGGCTGGGGTCACCTGAAGTGAAGCCTTTTGTTTTTGTCTTTTTGTTTTGTGTTTTTTGTGTTTTTGAGGGGCAAAATTGTTTTTGATACAGTTATTCCATCCTTGTTTCAGAGTTTTTTTGGTTTTTTTTTTGCACTGCTTTTACCCCCTTTTAACACTGCAGGAGGATTTGTCTTGAGCCTTGTTGTGGGCTTAGAGCATCTGGATGCAGCTCATGTGAATTACAGTTGTGCTGTCTGGAATTGTTGTTTGGGAAACTTTGTGATCTGAACTCCATGTTCAAGACAACGGTTGTTCCACTGGAGCCTTAATTCCAAGCTTTGTAAAGCTGCTTCTTGGATTAAAGGCCAGAGGTTGGGTGAGAAGAGGGTGAAGCAAAAGGAAAGGATGCCTACTTGCAGATTTTGCTCATCATTGGTATTGCTGCACTGTGGTACTTGTTCAGAAGCATCCAGATCTTGGTCATATTTTAAAAAGAGGCCAATAATTAAACTTAAGTGTGACTACCACTTCCTGAGTTTTGATTATATTGTCATGATGATTTTTCTGGCTGACTGTACTTCTTTATTTAAAAAAGTTACATCTTAATTAAGAAACTAGTATCTCACCGTTCTTGTAAAAAAATAGGAGCAAAGTATTTCAAAGAAATGTTTTGGGGTATATGGGTGAAGCTTATAGTTAGCTGGTGGCTTTGCTTTTGTGTAGTGAGTTTTTAGTTGATGCTTCTTTTGTTTTCCCCTCTTATGGTATCTCTGAGAGTCAGCAGCTGGCAGGGAAAATGAGAAGTGATCTGGGTATTCAGGTGGCTCCCTTCTAACTGTATTGGGATGAGAATGTTACCATAAAAGAATCTATATTTATATAGATATTGTTACTAATATCTCTGTGCTTTTATACCACCTTTTGTTTAGCAGCTGGTTAAGCTTTTTGCTGGAAGAATGTATGTGCTGGAGATGATAAAAACTGATGCTGAAGGAAGCTGAGGCTGCTGGTAACCACACTTTTGTGATAACTAGTGCCATCTGCAGAGCCATCCCTTGGTTTCTGCATTGCTGCTGAAACTCATTCTGTTTGATATAGTGTATTCTGTCACGGGAAGAGTTTGAAGATACAGATGTCCTCTGCTTTTTTAAACACGGTCTACTGTGGGAACTGGAGGCAAAGAAGGATCTGTCCCAGGGAGCTTGATGCAGGTTCACTCTGGTTGTGGTGTTTGTTTCCTCTCTATAGTATAGAAAATATCCTTTCTAACAGGATTAACAGCTGCCTGATTACACTTTGCTCAGTTTTCCCACCTTCCCTTGAGTTGCTGGAGCTGCAGTTTTAACTAGTCAGATAGGTAATGTGAGTTACTTTCTCCATATATAACCTTAGTCGAAGTTGTTTTCTGTCAAAGATTGAAGAGTCTGTGTGGGCATAGCATTTGCAGGTAGGTCCTGTGCTTCAGTTTCAGCTGTTGTTTCAGCTGATGAAAAGCTCTGAAGAAAAGATTGCAAAATAAAATCATACTGACCTTGTTCTTTAGTTTAGAGCATGTGAAGAAATGGTGTTTCATCAATAGTTGTGTCTTAGCTGGATTCCAACAGAATGAATTAAGTAAAGAGATTATAAGGAAGGGTATGGAAAGGGGCTGTAAAATTCCAGCAAATGCTTTGTGTTCTGCTGATATGATGCTGAATGTTGCCTTTTGGCATCACTTCTCGTAGTGAGTGTCGATTGGAAAGTGTCTGTGAAATGATCTCTACCCTTTGTACTGAGTGCTTGTCCACTGTTCGTAACAGCTGTGGTGAAATAAATCTGTTTATTCAAAATAAAACTAAAAACTATATTAGAAGTTGTAAACTTTGAGTTAGAGAAATAAATGCTTTCAGCTCTGTTGAGGAGGATATTGGGGAACATGGTGCAGCTGGACTTCAGCCTCTGTCCACGAGGTGGCCACAGCCCCTGCCCATCTCCAGCCACCCTTGGATTAATTGATGTTTCTTGATGGCAAAAATATAGAGTGAGACTCTAAGTATAGTATGTCAAACGTAATTTCAGTGCTATTTTAAGCTTTTAGTCTAAAATTATTTCGAAGTATTGAAGAAAACTTCACAAACTCTGGCTGATAGGTAATTTTCATTTTGTTGGGAAAAAGTGGGATATACACACCACATGTACTGTAGCCTCTCTTGTTAGAATCTGAAGTGGCACATGAAGGAGAGGAGGAATTCTACATGGCTGTATCTATTTTAACAAGCAAAAAAGGCTCTTTTCACCAAGACATGGAAAACACATTGGATGGGTACATTCGAGGCACTGGCAGAAAGAGACACCTCCCAGCCCTTCCCAGGAGATTGCTGAGTTAGGTCTTTTGCTCAGCGGCACCCAAAATCACCTGCTCTACATGAGTAGGAGAGGGGCTTGCTTTAAAAGTCAGGTATTTTTAGGGAAAGCATTACACATCCTGATTTAAAACCACCTACAGAAACTGCTCTGTGAGTAGCCAATGTGTTTAGCTTGTTGATGTGCCACCTGGCTGGGTACATTTATCATGTATTTTATTTACACGTAAATTTATTACATTTATCAACATTACAGCAGTAATAGTGGGCAGTGTAAGTTAAATGACTTCTGCTGGGTGAGGGAATAGGAACCTTTGCCTTTCCTTTGCAGTGCTCTGCTCAGCTGTTCCCTCTGCTGATGCTCATCTCGACAGGTGGAGTCGGGGGATGCTTTCCAGACGTGTGTTCCTTTGTGTCTTTAATTTGCCAGGTGCTTGTTCATCCCGCTCCTCAGTGGATCAGTACAGCAGTCCTGTTGATGCTGGAATGATTTTTTCCTTTTCTTTTATATACCTTTTACACACGTCTGTGCATCCACAAGCATTACCATGCATACTTGTAACCCTTCACTTGGTCTAGTGCTTAGTGTTTTGTAAGTGTTCTGCAGGCCCTGAGACTGAACACCCCAGAACTGCAGAGCCAGGGAGACCAAACATTCCTACTCAGGAAGCCAAGGTCTCCTATTAGGACAGATTCTGTAAACTAGAGGTGAGCCCACCCCAGCCCCATTATTGGGCTCCCTTGTTAGATATGCTGATGTGTAAAGTCTAGAACTCGTGTAGACTGTGGGTGTGCACTGTGCCACACTGTCACCTGGGTGAAGTGGATGCATTAAACAGGATCCTGATTAAAATACCAAGGTAATGACCCCCAGCCCTCTAACAGTGTCTAGCTTCATTTTCATAACACCAGGAAAAAGGCATCACTGTGTGCTGCAAGTGGAGTGCAGGAGTCAGTCCAGGCTGAGTGACTTTGCAAAGGGGCTGCACTCTGGGGACTTATAGAGAATAATTTACAAGTCAGGATGTGGTAATTTTTCATATGCAGAAGTTAAAAACTTTGTGATTAAATGGGAACATGGGCTGTTGTTCTGCTTTCAGTTTTCTGTAACTCTTAACCTCGGAACTGCTTATCTAAAACATTTTCAAGATTTTCAGTTGTATCTTAGTCCCAGTTATGTAAAAAACTACTGGAAAATGTAGGAAAACCTATATAGACTTAATGATCTATGAAGACTTAAAAAATTCACCTTTACTTTTAATACCAAATACTGATTCTCTCCTGGCTTTTACAGGAGTTGTGAGTATCTTCCTTTTGGCCTGAGAGAGTCAGATATTATTAACTACTAAACCACTGTATGGTCTGAGTGTATAGTTGCTGCATTTCTGTGCCTAATGCTTTGAGGTGGAGAAGTTGAGGCAGTTCCTTGCTCAGAAATGGGGAAAGCTCAGTAATGGAGCTATTTAATATCTGAAATGACCCTTTGGCTGTCCGGCTGTGCTGTGTTTGGAGTCTGATCCATAGCAAGTGCTCCTGGACAGTTTCAGTAATAAAATCACATTTGTGCCAGCTTGGAGGATTAAAATGAGATTGGACTGTGCGAAATGAGTGCTTTATAAATGTGTTATAAGTTCAGGCCTTCTGTTTAATTTTCATGGGATTTGGTAATGACATTTAAAAAAAAATCAGAGTTTTATTGGTTTTACATGGTCTGCAATTACGTCTGACCTTTCATTTGATACAACAGTCTATATCTGTTATATTGCTAAACATGGACCATGAAGCCAAAGACCTTTTCTGAAGCAAATCCGTTGTAAATTCTGAGGCTGGCATTCGTATTGATTTATCTTATGTAAGCACTGGATAAATGCAACACTTGAAAATTCAGAACATACTTTCCAAGGCCAAGCTGGAGAGACTGCCCTGTTGTATATAATGATTTTGTTGTGTGTGTATTTGACTCTAACAGTCCACTTGTTCAGTATAGTAAATTAAGTGATGAATAGCCCTAGTGAGCTGTTCCCTGCCATGTGGTCTGCACCATCAGCACAGATATTCTTGTGACTGAAGAGGATTCTGTCTGGTGAGACATTAAAACAACTGTATCTCCTAATTACATCTTCTATGTAAAGTTTAGTTTACAAAGTTAAATAATATTCATGTTTTAGTATTTTTGTTTCTGGGGTTGCTAGTGGATTACACTGATGTGATGCTGACTAATGGCAGTAGGAGTGAGAGACCTCTAAAGCTTTATTGTTTTCATCTTTGCCAAAGAGTATTTTGGAGTAGTTTTTGATGTTCCCTCCAGACACGGACTGGGCTGAGCGAGAGAGGCAGAAGGATGGTGTAGTTTGTATGGGCCTGCCAGCTAGGTCTGAGGTGGACATATATATAACCCTATTATATATATATATATATATATATATATATATATATATATATATAAAACCCCTTTGCTATGAAAAGGTACTCTGGTGGTTCTCTGCACTCTGTATTGTGGCTTAAGTTTTCACTGGTTTTGAAAAATTCCTTCTTCAGAGAGATCTTAGAAGGCAATTTTTGACCTTGGGTGACCAGGCCTGCTCTATTTGTCTTATTCCAAGTGTTGTTTGCTACTGTGTCCGTTCACAAAAATAATGTTTTCAGAGATATTTTTAATCTTTTTTTTTCTGGTCAATGTTTATGCATCAGTTGGACTTCACTCTTTTCACTTTTCACAGCTGTAGACAGGGTTCTTGAAATCTGTGTGTGTCCTGACTTATCTATTAATCAGGGCTTTGTATAATTCAGTGTAATTTAGTGCAGAATCTGATAAGTAACATTGAGTGATTAAATGTGAATGAGGTTGCTTATATTTGTTTGGTTTTTTTCTCGCCCCTCTTTCTTTTTAGGACTTGAATACTATCTATTCTTTCCTTCATGGACTGGACATACTATCGCATTTCAGGGAACATCAGCTAAGGTGAAGTACTCTGCAGTTTGTGTTTTTTAGCACACTTACATCTATGACTTTTTTGTGGAGATAAGCAGAACTTTTGTCTGCCTGCAATTTGAGGTGGCAGAGCATTGGCCAAATGTATTGCTGAGTTAAGTCACTGCAATAATGTGGCACAGAATCTAAACTAATTAGCTCTTCTAAGAAGGAAGGCAGAGCTTGCTCTTTTTGCCTACAAAAGACTATGTCCATAGTGCTGTGTCTCCAGCCTTTTAATGCTTTAGATATTCAGATGGTCTCAGAATCCATAAAATGGAACACCAACAAAGCATAAAAAGTTCTTTGGAAGTGTTTTAGTTCCTTCAGTTCTATTGCTGTGGGTAATTCCAATGTGTGGGAGTGATTTAAACACTTAGAGAACATGCTGTATTAGTATCTGTTTGGATAATGAAGAGCATTGTAATAATTTTAATTTTCTGGTTAAGCACATCCTTTGTTTAGAACAAAAAAAATAGTTGAATTTGAGGTCTTAGAGCCTGAAAGTAATTCTGCTGAAATGTAGTGATTAATGGCTTATGATCTTTGGGGATTAAAATTGAATTTAAACTTCTCTTCCTCTTCCCTCAGAATAATGTCATCCAGTGCCCGCTATGAGAGGTATAAGGGCAACCAAGTTCTCTTTTGGTGAGTACATAGCACTCATTGGAGTTCCTCAGCAGAAATGTGAGCAAACCCAATGTTTTGCATGCTGTTATATGTCACTTGCTTTTCAGTCATTGTCAAGAATTAGTTAAAAGCTTTGGCTGAGGTGGTTGCAGCAGTGGTGCAGTGTTAATGTTTTAGAGGTGCCCATGACTTCCCAGCCCAGCTCCCAGAGACAGCAGAGGGGGATGTATGTGTGTGTCAGTGACACGAGGTGACTGAAAGGTTGGCAGTGTCCCCTCTGCAGCCGTGGGAGCCCTGGTGTCACTCAGTAGGTGGCACTGTATCCCTGGAGCTGACGCTGCCTGCACATTGCAAAAATTAGTATTTTAGCTTATAGTTCTCCAGGTTCTTGTTGAGAGGCAAATATACTTTCATTTTTCTTTTATTTTAACGTTGCTTATGGCATATTTGTTGTCTCACAGCTAATCCTAGCTTTCTGTATAAGCACAGATTCCAGCACACCTGAGTCTAAATGAGATGCCACCTGCTAGTTGGTGTGGTGGGTGTGTGTGACACACTCCTGCTCCAGTTAGCAGCTCAATATCTATGTGTGGGGGTTGTGTGCTGTCCTGTATTTATAACCTTTGTGTATACTTTCGCTGGAATAAAATGTTTTCACTAAAAATTTCATTTTAATAAAATAAATTTTTAAGCTGACTTAAATATCAAAATGTGGAGTATAAGAAACATTCCTTATGTAAATGTTTAAAAAAATTCTGGTCCACTTGGAGTTCCCAGGTTCTTACATATTGAATTCGTAGAATGATAAATCATCATTGTAGTATAATAATGTTTTGGATACCATGCTTCTAAGGTGCTCTAAGGAGAAGTAAATATCAGTGATTTATTTTACAGCTCAGAAACTATTGCAAGATGCTGGTATATCCTGCTTTCTGGATCTGTGCTCATGAAAGACTCAATGTTTTTGCCACCTTGCAGGTAGGTAAAATAATTGAGTTACTGTTGTTATTTAAGGCAAGTTGTTTTTTTTTTAATAAATGCTTTCTGTGTATTTGTATTATTTTAATTTTTAAAGAATTTCAAAATAATTTCATCATTTTGTTTTTCTAAAGTGTGGTAGTGAAAGAAATATTCAGCTAATTCAGTTTAAATTTTCTCTGACTTTTTCTGCAAGTTGTCTTTGTGAAATGCTGCACTCAATGTAGTTTGGCATTTAAAGTTTATAAGAGAATTTGTAGCCAGCTTATTATCTTGGGGTCTCTTTGAATAATTTGCCCTGTGTGACAGCTCTGGATAGAGTTCCCCGTGGCAAAAATACGACTGCAGATCACAAAACTTCTGCCATTTTGTGGGAGGCTGTATTTAATGGCACCCATGATTTTTATGTGAAGCAAGATGGGGCCAGCAGCATCAGCTGTGGAGAGCTTGTGCCAGGAGCCCATCTGTGTCTGGGAGTTGAGACACAGTGAGCACTGACTTGCTGTCACTGAAGCACATTATTGGACTTGAGCTGAACTTGGGCAGGTAATACCTTGAGTCCCCAGAGTAATACTCTGCTAGAACTTGTACATCACTCATTTCACTGTGTTTTGCTTGACCCAGCATGAGCTGACCGTGAGTGGATAGACCTAATGCCAGCTCCAGCTTACATACATTTCCATATACTTGAATTTCATAATAAGTACTAGTAAGAACATATAGGACTAAATTTTTCAACTCAGTTAACTGTAGGCTGTATATTAAACACTTAATGCTCCTTGAGTGACTGAAGGTCCGTGAGTGAAATTGTCCAGAGAAGCTGTAGCTGCCCTAGAAGTGTTCAAAGCCAGTTTGGATGGGGCTTGAAGCAACCTTATCTAGTGGAAAGTGTGCTTGCCTATGACAGGGGGTAGAACAAGATGTACTTTAAGGCCCCTTTCAATCAAAATCATGCTATGATGAGTAAATTATCAGTTCAGGAGTACCAGAAGTGAGGACATGGCACACTGGTATTTGCATAAAAACTCTCTAAAATCGTTGTGGAAAACTTGGAGTAAGTCACTTATAAGCTCCATTGCTTGTAGAGTTTCTTGTGCCTTAAGAAAAAAAAAGGCAAAGTAGACCTGTTTTAGTTAATTCACAAGATTACAGCTATGCTTATTACAGATAATGAGGATGGTGAAAGGGTCACAGAGTTTTGTTTGATGGAGCTGCTGGCAGGTTACAGCTTACAAAGGGTGACTCCTGGCATATTCCGTCTCCTTAGCTGGTGAGATCATGTGGAAAGGAAAAGAATGGAATCCTGATGGATATCTAGGGTGTTCAGCTCACTTCCATTTTCTTTGAAATACAGTCATGTTCGTGCATTAAATATAATAATTTTTTATTTTTCCTTCAGTAGAGGGGGATAAGCTTCAGTTACTTTCCCTTGTCTGAATATCTTAGTTTCTAGTTGAGGGAGCTGCAGTCACCAGACACAGGCTAATTTCATATGAAATAGTGCCTTGGATAAGTTATTAGTATTCTTTCGTAATTTTTAATTAGCAGCATTTTAATTACATTTGAAGTTATACTTAATGTCACTCTTTATTCTTTGTCCCCAACCAAGTTCCTGATTATGTGAGTCATTCTGAAAGGAGGCTTAACTACACATCTGTAAGAAAGCACAATATTGCCTTCATTCTCATTGCCTCAGGTATTACAGAGCTATTCTGTATCACAGGAAACAAAGATAAGAACTTGCTACCATGTTCTCTTTGCCTGATAAGCATATGATCCTAGACCTGTAATATGTTAGTGAAATAAACTTTATGGGAAAGCATGCTGTGTGGGATACTGCTTTATCTGTGCCTTTTTTAGTTTTCACAGCAGGAAAGTAGTGGACAAGAGTAGGGAATGAAATGAAAACCACACTTGAGGTGTTCTGAGGCTGCTGAAGGGAATGGAAACATCCCTTCAGCCACTTAGATTTCTGATAGGCTTAGTGCTGCCCAGACATGGCATCAGATAAATCTTACTTTTAACTTGCTGAATGTGTTATAAACATCAACGTGTGAGCAGAGGTGGGTGAGGTTAGAGACTGGTATCTTTGGCACAGGTATGATGCAGGAGGCTAGTGATGGCTTTGAGTTGTCCATGGGGTTAATGAATGAGGACCAAAAGAGAATACTTAAGGGGAGGAAGGTGAGATACCATATACCAAAGATGAGGAGTTAGGCTTTAGTCTGGAGACCTCCTAGAACTCTGAAAAGGTCAAGAGCCAATAATTGTCATTCTGGAAGAACTGGTAGATGGAGGCATTATGTAAAACAGACCATAGTTAGCAAATTCTAGATTGCAGCTCAGTCCTTGTGTATTTCATAACACGCCCCATGCCCCAGTTATCTGTTTGTCAGGTTGCTAATTTCAGCTTCGTATTTGTCCTCTGGAACATTTGACGAACTTTTTCTTCAAAGAACTTCTGTACATTTTAGGGTTCTTTTCAGAATACTGGAACAGTTTTTATAAAATAGTTTGCTTTGTAAAAGCAGGATATCAATGTTTCTCAATTAGAGGAAACTTTTTCTGGGCAATAATGGGGTTTAAGACCTCTTTCTTGTAAAATTTTTTGTTTCAATTTGTTCTATGTAGCAATTGTTTTTCAAAATTCAGCATTGTGCTAGAAACTAACTTCCCAGCAACTTTTGTTTAACAATTATATAAGAAACTGCTGTTACAGTTGATTGTTAGTGAGATCCTTGCAGTCTCCATAAATAATTGTTGCCACTGGAAGGTGTTGATGGTTTAATAACTGTTTCCTGGTACATCTTCACAATATTTGTCCTTTTTCTGTCATCTGCCCTGCAATCACCTTGATGGATAGGAAGTGATTGTGGTAGACAACTGTAAGCTTAACCTGGAGAAGATGCTATCCTGCTTTTTGCATGCCCCCTTTCATCCACTGTCTATCAGAGCTTCAGGAAACCTTATTTTTTTTCTGCAGTACTCTTTGAAATAAAATATTCTATGGAATCCAACCTGAAAGAGGCTTAGCCCCTTGAAAACATAAGGAGGTGGGCAGTTACTGCTTATTAACTTTATCTAAGTATTTGAATGAGTAAGGGTGGAAACTGGGGCTTAGTGTGCTTGAAAAGGGCTTTTTTATTGACTTGATGAACTTGTATTCAAGTTGTAATTTAAAAATTGGAGGAGTAAAACTTGTGTCTAGGTACAATTAATCTATTTAACATTCTGATACTAATGCTCATGATGAGACAAGCCCTGCAAGATTTTTAAGGTAAGAGGCAGATCAGTCAGTAATACCAGATACAAAGATGGCATAATCTTGATTGCCCTATTGCCTGGAGAATGGATTTGTTAATAGATTTGGCATAGGAGGAGAAGAATTTGCTTCTAACATGAAAGCAATGGCCGGAATAAAAGAACAGGATTGATGGATTTGTGGAGGGAAAATCATGTCAGCAAGTTAAAGAGGTTTTGTGTTAACCTGGCTTGTTAATTAAGATAATTAATGTGAACAGGATATTTGAAGGAGATTACTCACAGCAAGATTAGCCATAGGAGATACAACAAAGACCTGGAGGAACTTTTGAAGTCAGTTATGTGTCTGACAGCCTCTTACAGCTGTGAGAACTGAACCTCCAAGGGAAAAATACAAAATTGAAACATTCAAGATGTAGTCTTACTAGAACACTTCTCTTTTCCCAGTCCTTCCAAAATGTCTCAAGTGGAGAAAATTGAAATAATTGTTCTACTCATGTAGTGCATTTCTTGTCTACAAACAATTACTTTATTTAAAATGATCTCATGGTTGTGTGGTATCTTTTCACGAGAGTTGTAGATGTATCAGTGACTCAATAAGCCATTTCTCTTTTCTTTAGTAAAAGGAAAAGACACAAATGCTTAAATCAAGAAGACAGTCATAATGAAAGAGGAACTCCAATTTTGCATCATGAACAACAGTTTGAGTTGAAATTATTTTAGCTTGTTTTGTATTGATATTTGTGAGTAATGATACTTTACTATCGTTTGCAACTTACTGTTAATAGTGTTTGCATCTATTCTGTGTGAAGTGCCAGAAGCACAGAAAACACTGTGCTTTTACAGGACTATCAGTGTTGAAAAATAAGAATGTGAGATTGAAGATGAAAAATTTGAAGAATTTAAAGATTAACAAAATGCAGTAATTTAAATTTTGAGGTATGTTACTTTGCACTCAAACATTAACACCTCAAATGTACCATCTAAAGTCAGATCAGTTTTACTTCTAAAGCCTGTAGTGCTGCTTTCTGCAAATACTTGTGAATTTGTACCATTCACTGCAAAAGTGAACACGTGTCTCCGAGCTCTTCTACTCCCAACTTCTGCCAGTGCAAGGTATACTGCTCTTTTTGTCCTCTGATCCTTCCTTTCCAGGTTTAATTTGAATACTGCTTCTGCTTCGACTGCCCCTGCTCTGTATCCAAGCACTGTCCTAAGGCTTCTCAAACTCTGCTCTTCCACTTTCTTATCTCCATCCCAGTCCCAATCTCTGGAGTGTGAATAGTGCTTTTCCTACCTCAGCTCCCATGATCGGGAGCCACGTGTGCCAGTCCACTGCTGCCATACAGTAGACCTAATTTCTGACAAACTGGCAGTTGTCTTAAGGTTCTGAATTGTGATAATTGTTGCCATAATTGGGATTTAACTTTCTTACTGTGTGACTGTAAATATTGCAGTCACAATACAATGCTCTGAGTGCTTGTTTGCTTCACAATGGAAAGCTCTTCCCAGCTAACTGTTACAGATTATTTTCTCTGCTCTCTTAAAGGGAGCTTCAGGCTTACATCCCTGTGCTTAACAAGCCTGAGAGATTTAGTACTCAGCACAGGATAAAAGTAGTGCTTATTTGGTGCATTTGTGGCTCTGGATGAGGTGATGTTTTCCCTGGATGTTTCTGTTAAGTGGTGGCTGTAACTTGTGGCATTGCCTGACAGCCAATAAGTAAAGCAACAACTTGGGAATGCTACCAATAAATGTATTGGTAAAACTAATTAATTCAGATAGAGTTGTTCAGATTTAAATTTTTCTGGCAGAGCTAATGCTGGTATGAAAATACTCCAAGGGAATGTGGATGAGAAGAGGCAGTGGGGTAGTGAGAAGCTGTGTCCTGGTCTCCCTAAGTGCAGAATTAGTATTGAGCATGCTGATGTTGAGTAAGGGCTGGCAAGGTGTTGCAGACTAAGAGTACATTGTGCATCTTATTCAATATAGACTAATCTTCTAAAAAAGTAAAAAAATGAAGAAAGACTGTGTTCAGACCTGTCACAACTATATGGCCAAATAATGTCATATGTATTTCCCCTGCACCCATAATTTCCTTTTGGTGTGTTCATGGTTCCTTAAAGAACCTACCCTTTAGAAATACTACGGAGTGCAAGGGATGATTATTGTGCCACAGAAAGAGCTTTTTTTTGGCTCAACTAAAGTGCAAGAGAAATTAAATCAGAAGGAAAGGGTCATGTATGGTTTATAACTAAAATAAAGCTTTACTAAGACTTTGCAGTCCCATGATCTGGAATAGCTGGAAAGCTGCACAGAAAGTGGTAGGTGAGACACAGGCTTCCTCAAAGGGTCATCATGTTTGGAGTATAAAGTAATTAATACAGAGATTTTGAGCTTGCAGGCAGCAAAATGAGTAGTGTGTTACACAGCCTCCAAAATAATTTCCAATTAAAACTTCAGCAGGCTTAAGAGATAAACTTGCTGGATGTTGTTATTGAGAGCTAATGCAGAAATGGGTTTTGATGACTGAAGATTAATTGAAATAGGTATTTTGCATTCAGCCTTGTATCTTGTGGTGTCTGGTTTCCTTTAAACCATTTCCTGATGGAATTAAGTATTATTATATTTTTCTAATGAAGTTACTTTGAAGAGCTCAGGACTTGCACAGCATATGATATCACGTAAACTCTGCCTCTTACATTTGCTGAAATTTTGGCCTATACTGATGGACCTTTTTTCCTATCTCCTTGTTCTGTTTCACAAATAGAGCCATTTGGGGCTGCTCAGCAGCTGCTGTGAGGCTTCCTGATGCAAGCCTCAGGCAACTCCCACCAACCACCCATTCTTCAGATCATGGTTGGGCTGAGACAAATTTAATGAAATTGAGACCTCCATGGAGATGCCCAGAAAAACAGGTTATTCCTGTGAGGATTTTGATGCTGAGTATATTCCTGTGTCATGACTTCAATGCAGGAAGAGCAGATCCTGACTTTTCTATCCCCAGCCACTGTGGCTGTTACTGCCTGTTAATGCAGCTTTATGGGTTTTCTCTCAGTGTTGCTTCCCAAGTAATGACAAAGAAATAGAATTACAAAATTACACTTTTAGACTAATTGGGTTGGTGTTTAGTAATACTAATGGTTATTCCAGCCATTAATACTTGTCTGGTAGATTCGTTGGTAAGGGAATGGACTTTATCTTGGAACTGACCAACAGCAACTTCACAGTAGGTATCCAGGGGTTTGCTGGAACATCTGTTCTGCACAAGAGGTACTCTGCCAGGAGAGGAAAAGATGTAATGCTTTTCATAGCATCACAGAATGGTTTTGGTTGGAAGGGTCCAAAACTGAAGCTTATCTCATCCAACCTCCTGCCATGAGAGCAGGGACACCTTCCACTTAGACCAGGTTGCTTCATGCCTCATCCAATCTGGCCTTGAACAATTGCAGGGATGGGGCATCCTGTGCCAGGGCCTCCCCACCTTTATAGTAAAGAATTTCTTCCTGATATCTCATCTAAACCTACTTAGGTCAGCTTAGAGCCATTCCCTCTTGTCCTGTCACTATATGCCATTGTAGGCCTCCTGACTTGCATAAAACCACATTTTCATCTGTTAAACCAACCAAACATGTTTATTCCTTATTCATCTTGTCTCTTCCAGGCCCAGTTGTGCCCTTCCATACAAAATCTTTTTGCATGGAAGAAATGCATCCAGGTTACTGGATGACTGGGGTCATGGGATTCACTTTGCAGTGGCGAGTACAATTTATCTTCATCATTATGTATGTAAAAGGAGCTTGAGAGGCAGTTTGAGAGACAATTATATTCATAAAAACAAAATACCTGCAGACTCTTTGCTTGTTATCTTGATAAACTGGTATATCAGGGCACTGACCCTGTTCTGCATATAATACTACATGTAGTACTGTGTATGACTGTGTTAAAATTCCTACAGGTAGCTTTATTGACAATCACAGATAACTGTGCATTATTGACACGAATTTACATAGACAGGATAATGTTATGATTTTGTAGTTCCTGGAAAATGCAGAACAGAACATAAAAGTGCTTGACATCCTGTCGTTGATGGCTTCAATGTCTGAAATATCTGAAAATATTGTTTCAGGATGTAGTAGATTATTGTAAATTTGAAGAGGCCTGCTAATTAGTGTTGAAACAAATAATAAGACATTCAGTCTCCATCTATTTGTAGGCTGAGAGCTCTTCAGGACAGGCTGTGTTTTTGCCTTTAATGTATGTATGATATTCTAAGTAATGCAGAATGAGAACCTATCAGTATTGAATAACTTGAGCATATTGATGTCAGGAAATATTTGACTAAAATGTGATGGCTATTGCTTAAATTTGTCAGTTTTGCCATTCCAAATGTATTTCATCACCAAATACTCAGGTTGTGCAACAGCTGGATATGAGAATTTTCAAAACATTTGTGTTCAGAAAGCCATGTTTGTACACATCCTGTTTCAAGAGCTACATTCAAAATATGTATTGGAGAAATTTCTAAATAGTTTGCTTTATAAAAGTAAGGTTTGTTCTAAAAGGTCCAGTACCTTAAAGAAGTTCTAACACTTTCCTGTTTTGGGGAGTGAGCTTGAGTGTGAAAATGGGAGTATTCTCAGATACAGAAGGCTCCCTCCGGTGATGAATTTTGTTCCATTTCCTGATTGGTAAGTCAGGCACAGATGCAGGTGCCTGCACTTCTAAGGTGCTCTGCAGCTGTAGAGGATTATCAAATCATACAGTGAAAAAGGGACAGATGAACCAAGGAATGTCACAGAATCATAGACTGGTTTGGGTTGGAAGGGACCTTAAAGCTCCTCCAGTTCCAGCCCTACTACCACAGGCAGGAACATTTCACTAGACCTGATTTCTCCAAACCCTGTCCAGCCTGACCTGATCCTGAGAACTGTTATCTGCAGCTCTGGGCTTTTACATGTCAGTAGCTCAAGTCTGATCCCATGCCTGAACACATATTACTTATTGATGTGGGATATCATGCCAGTTTAACTTATATTCTTTTCTCAGATGATGCAACTGCTTAAGCATTTTTAATTACGAATAGCAGTGAATCAGAAGGAAAACGTGGTTTCTTGCAAAGGAGGCATCCATAAATCAAGGATAAACACAACTGCCTTTGGTTTTTGGGAGACATTTTTTTTCCCATGATAGTGTTGCAGATCATTGAGTGAGTGTGTGAAAATTAATGATGCAGATGAAATAGATGAATGTTAAGTGACGGGAGCATACAATAAAATTATAAATAAAAAAAATTGTAGTGGAGTTTTATAGTACTGACTTTTTCTAGGCTTCCAGGAGTGGAAAGCGATAGAATGATATTAAATGTAAGACTTATTGAAATCACATGTGTTGACAATGCTGATTAAATTGTTGGATCATTTTATACCAGTGGTAGTATGTCCTGTGACAATTTTTTTATTGTAAGTAGAGCTTAATTTAATTTTATTGTAAGTAAAGCTTCATGTATTCTTACACTTTCAGTGTTAACTTAAATTTTTAATTGGATTATTTTCCCCACTCTGCTTAAAGCTCTAAAGCATACATAATATGCTATACCTTAGTGAGTCTTTCCCAATTTTCTTATGTGTCTTGCCACATGTGACATCAGGAGAATGTAGTGTTTTTGGGATGTGCTTTTGGTTGGGGAAGCTGCTGTGATGGTGGGTAGGCAGAAATACTGAAATGGGCTTCTTGGATTGGACCTTTCCAGGAAGCAAACCTGACCTTGGGAAGGGACATCCATGGTACATGGACTGGTTGAGTGCTGGCTTAGGTAACTATTGTGGGTTTTCCTGGAGTCAGTTTTCTGATAGGGAAGGAAGGTCAACCTTGAAGTGGCCTGTCCAGTAGGAAATATTACAGCTTTCTTCGTGGGTGACAAGACCAGTAAACAGCTAGTGTTGAGTATTGATAGGTACACAAACCAATTATAAGCTGGACTGCCTTCAGACACAAAACATACAAAACCAGGGAAAGCTGGGAGAAGAGGAACTCTTTTACATCCTGCTTGTGGCAAGAGAGGATAATCCATTCTCCTTCTCTCCCTGGTAATGCCAAGCCTCCCCCCTCCCAGCCTGGCTCTCCCAGCCTGGCCATTGGGCCATGATGGGGAGGGGAGCCCAAAGCTGTGGCATGACCCAGTCGGGGCCCGAGCTGGCCCGCGGCTCCGTGCGGCTTGGCTGAGACTGTGGCCACCACTGGGATTCCAGCCAGGTCTGGCAGCCTGGCCTGGCTCCCTTTGGCTCTGGGCAGAGCTGAGCTGAGCTGAGCCATTCCCCTGCAGAATGGTGCTGAAATCCTACACTTGAACAGTGTGGCGCTGCCTGGCTGACATCACATGGCTTTCTTCCAAGGCCTGAGCGAGGACGTGCACAGATGAAACCTACAGGCATCAATCCTCTCCCAGATGAGAGAGAAAAGTGTGAAGACACCTAGAGAACACAACATGGAGACATGGAGGTCAGTAAAGAAAGAAATTGAAACTCAGAGGGAGAGAATGAGGACATGCCTCAGCCTTGAGGCTGAAACCTCTTTCCTGAGGCCATGTTGCTGGACTGAGCTGACATATTCCCTGTAACACATGAGAGGTAACGGGGATATGCACCGTTCCAACTACAGCCAGCGAACCCAAGGCACCTATGTAGAAGTAAGTAGATACTGAAGTAGCTGCAACCTGAGAAGCCTGAACAGAGGTAGAAAAGTAGCTGGTGATCTAGTGGAAACCCTTGACCCAGGGATGGAAGAAGAGAATTTATGCTGCCAGAAATAGAAGATCTTTGCTGCTACAGTAGAACAACTCATCCTTAAAAGTGTACCCCATAGGCTGCCGTGGCCCGCTGTTACAGCTGGGGGAGACTATCAAAATGTGGGAGGGCTTTCACATTGCAAGCAGATTTTCCATCCTGGGCAGTTGCTCTGCAATGGTGTTGAAACCACGAGAGAAATAATTTCTTGAGGAGAAATCCAGAGCTCTCTCTTTTGAGTAACAGCATGGTTCAGGTTTGGGTGGGTCTTTAATTATCAGCTAAAGACTTCTCCAAGTAATTTGCCGTCACAGAAATGTTCCTTCTTCTTTGGAAGAATGTTCAACATCAAAGTTTGCTCTTGTTTCCCAAGTGGGTTTTCTCTCCTCCACTTCCAAAGCTTTATTCAACTGAACCTTTTCTATCTACAAACTTTTAGGAATGAATGTTGTTCTGAAGCCTTGATTATAATTGGCAGATTATTGAAGTATATTGCGATCAGCAAATGTCTTAACTGATAGAGAAGGCAAACATTTGCATTCTAGAGGAAAAATGTGGAGTAATTAATTAAGAAATTTTAAACCCATGTTTCTAAAACGTGTTGTTTATCTTAATTAAGAATGTTAAAAGTTGGTATTTTGAAGACACAGTGGTAGTTATGGCTGTGGAAAAATCATATGTGGCCTCCTCCTCTGGAAGGAGCTCTGCTGTGGAGTAATCGATAAACCATCTATGGTGTGTATGAGGAAATAATGAAACTTGACCTAATGACTAATTGATATGCTTTATTTATTTATGCTAGTACTTTATTCTTCAAGATTTACTGGGTGGATTTTGTCTTTGCAACCTGATCCTTTTCCAAGTGTTAGGTTGTTGTAAAGTGCCTGATGGAACAGAAATGATAGGGCCAAAACCATGATCTTTGTTCCAAGGACTCTTCTTGTCCTCGTTAGTCTTTACTGCCGTTACTTAATTAGCAAGTAGTACAACATAAGAAGAGGGAGGCTGGGCAGTGACTGAATTTGAGGAATATGTTTATGTAAAACAAAACAAAAAAGAGAACAGCTCCTCCTTGACTTCCAGGAGTTTGATAAATTGTTGTTGCACAACAAGAATACTTTGCTTGAACAACCTGCAGCAGGAAATTGGTGCTTTTTCCTAACTACAGGGGATGTAGCAATAGTAGTAATCTGTTTTGTCATAAAAATAGACAGAAGAGTCATAATGATGATTTCTGGTTTTAAAAAGATGCAAAACCAGAAACTTCTATTTGCACATAATTCCTTTATTAATTTTGGTGTTTTGGAAAAAAAATTCTTTCTTGTTATTAGTTTTCTACTATAAAGAATAGAATTGTAAGTTATTTACCTTTATTTTTTTAATTGAAAATGATCCCCTGGCAAAGTTGGTCCCACTTTGGTTTTTAGTTTGTAAAGAAATCCTGACATGGATTTCAGTTCACCTCAGTGATGGAGTTGACGTTCAAAATGATAGTTCTGTATTTTCCAAACTGAACTAAGTGTTGTAACAGTGAGAGTAGTTTAGCCAGTCTTTTTATGTATTGCAGAAACACAAGACTCTCATGCCTGAATCACAGGCTGTGTGGAAAAAGCATGAAAGAAGGCATGAAAATTAGAACTCTGAGTTTCTTACTACAGATGTGTGAAAATGTCAGTTTTCTATGTGAAACTTGTGCTTGTCTGGTCTGGGTGAGAAAGTTTTAGTTAACATGTCATTTATGACTATTGCAGTCATGTAATTTAAATATTTTTATTTTCTTTCAGTAGACCATTAGCAAAATCAAAACTTTACAGTGGAAGCTGCTGTGCTCCTATTAATTGTAATTCTTTATCTGAACTGGATTACATTGATAATTTCTTTGTTGCAATAATCTAAAGCTTCACTTGACTAACTTGAAAGTTTCAGAAAATCACAGAATGATTTGCGAAAGAAAAGGCCTTTAAGCTCACCTGGTTCCAACCATTGCCATGGCCAGGCACACCTTCCACTAGACAAGGTTGCTTCAAGCCCCATCCAACCTCATCTTGAACACTTCCAACAATGGGGCAGCTACAGCTTTTCTGGGCAACTTGTGCCATGGCCTCCCCACCCTCACAGGGAAGAATTTCTTTGTAATATCTAATCTAAACCTCCCCTTCTTCAACTTAGTTTAGTTTAGTTAGTTCCTTAAATTCTTTTCCCATAGTTGCATATCTCCCACAGATGTTTTCGAGTGTTGTTTATAAACACGAGTATTTTTAAACGTTCTGTATAAAGCGGTGGTGTTTCAATAGATCTTTGCCATTGAGATGACCATGCATGTAACTCAAATTTTACATGACTGGAGTTTCAGATGTACTTTTTACATGTAATCTCAGTGAAAACAGATGGGGCTGACCCACTTGTTAAGGGTTTGTCTCCACTCTTATCTTAACTTCCTTCTAATTCATATGTTAATCCCTGCTTTGCATTAACCAATTCTTCAGTTATGTTACCTGATGGCAGGTGCTAAAATGTGATAGATGTTGACAGTCTGAATTTGTAACATGGCAGCTACAACTACTGAACTGCTAATCCAACCACTGTGCTGCTCATGAGGGAGTTTGTTTTATGTGCTGGGGGTGTGGAATCACTTTCCCTAATGCCCAGGGAGTAAGCAGGTCAAGCATTCCCAGCTCAGGCTAACAGATCAGGAGTGAAGACAAACTTACTTAATATGCAAAGCCAGATATTTTCAATTCCATTTTGTATCAATGATGCCTTTTTCCTGGTTTTAGGAAAATGAGGCTAGACACAGTTAGAGGGTTGGGGGTCATTACCTTGGTATTTTAATTAGGATCCTGTTCAATGCATCCACTTCACCCAGGTAGAGCAAGTCACAATGCACAAACCCCGTCAGTCATATACACAAGTTCTAGACTTTACACATTAGCATATCTAACAAAGGAGCCCAATAATGGGCCTGGGGTGGGCTAACCTCTAGTTTACAGAATCTGTCTTACTTGACAGATCTTGCCTGACCTTGGCTTCTTGAGATAGTAGAATGTTTGGTCACCATCAGTCTGCGGTTCTGGGGTGTTTAGTCTCGTGGCCTGCAGGACACTTACAGAACACTAAGCACTAGACTTGTAAGGGATTACAAGTATGCATGCTAATACTTGTGGGTACACAGAATTGTGTAAAAGGTATATAAAAGAAAAGGCAAAAATAATTCTGGCATCACCAACAGTCACAAATGTGTTGATTAGAGCGATTATTAGTCTATAACACACCCCACATCCCCCAGCAGTGTCTAGCTTAGTTCTTTTTTGCTGGTAGCTCCAGCACCCTCAGATCTGGTTGCATGGGGCCTTCTCCCGAGGTGATCCCTCAAAAGTCACCTCTGTTTTTCAGTGTCCTAAAGGAAGTCTCCTGTAAGGTCTAAGCTGAAGCACATCAGATTGTTTTTAGCTGCTTTTCTGAGCTGCTGCCTTACACTGCCCATCATGCTTTGTTAGGTTTGTGTTATTTCATACTTCCTAAACAGAACCCATCAACATGACCCACTCCTTGTGATGCTACAAGAAGCAACATAAAGACAGAGGTCACAAGTTAAGGCTCAATGTCGGAAAAGAGGTTTTCTGTCCCCTCCTTTGCTGGGAGGATGAAGGGATGATGTAGAGTTGAGGGAACTCTCATTAAAAATGCTGTGTGCTGAGTAGTATTTTGGAGTCTTTGTAAGTTATGTAAGTTTGTTTTTACAAGGCCTGTTTAACGTTTAATTCAAATTTACTAAGGTTTTCTGAACTGAAATGTATTATGAGTGGTTTTAAGTATCTGCATGTATTAATGATTTTACTAAAGCACATTCTTTATATTTGGACTTCACATATGTGATGAGGAGTGCTAAAATGAAAATATTATGGTAATGATACTATCTAATTAGCTTTTTTCATACAATAGTTTTTGTCAATTTTTCTTTGTTCTTTTTTTGTTTTTTAACAATATGGACCATTGCCAAATATTTTGTTTCTGTACAGGTAAATTAGGCTTTTCATCTCATTCCTTTTTGTTTGCTTTTTTTTCATCCCACTGTAGTTTTGGCAAGCAGTCTGGAGGAAAGCGAGGATGTGAATGTATTATATTGGAACCTTCAGAAATGATTGTGGTAAGACAGATTTTTTTCATATATTTTTAAATCTATTGCTGGTTTCAGCAAATTCTTTCTCTTTTACAGTAGAAGGCTTATTGTAAAGTATTCTATGAAATTGCAGCAAAATTGCCTTGATTTCAATTATATCTATGGCTGTGCTCGTAACAGCAGTAGCTATGTAAATTTAATCTAGATGTGTAAATGATGATGATGATTAGGTCATTCTTTCTAAAATTATGCTTACTTGAGTTTCAAAAATCTAAGAGTCCCGGCTGAGCTGAGCATTCTTGAGTCAAGCTATGACAGTCTTCTATCTTGAATATTTTGTTTACACACCCATTCCCCATTTCATGGCTTTTATTGGTCGTGTCTGGATGGAAAACCGTTCTTTTTCCAAGCCTTGGCAGTGCCACATAGTGTGAAGGCTTGTAGATAGAAGAAGAAACATGAGAGTGCCAAGCTTGAAGGGTAAGATTTGTCGCCATCCTTAATGTCCAGGTTTCCTTCTGCTTCTTCAGAACACTTACTGATACTGCCAAGTGCATATATAGATGCATATATATGTGTTTAGTGAATGTAGCTCAGTCCTTCCCAGGGTGTCGTACACATGCTGTGAACAGTTGGAATATTAGGTTTACTTTTCCATTGTGAAGACTGACATTGTATCCCAGCAGTGTGCCTGGGGACACAGGCAGATCTCTTCCAACTATCACCTTAGCTTTGTTTCATCTCCATTAAAAATGTCTGTTTGTTGTGCTCAGAACCCATGTGTCTGTTAATCAGACCCTGATCTCCAGACTGCTATTGATTTAGGTGCCCTAGATCTAGATATGGTAACATTAAAACTGATATTTGACAGTGTCTCTTACAGAGCATGTAAATATTCAGCTTCCATAAAATATTTGTTTCTCACAGTGCATTGCCAGCAGGGATGTCAACAGTCTCCAGTACTAAGTCCACTTGCTGTCCTTTGTGCCATTTTCTCTGTGCAATTCAGTCTGACTCTGCTGTGGCCTCTGATATCATCAATGATATGCTCTCTGCTGCACTACGTATTTTGAGCAACAGTCTGCCATGAAGTGCAGGTTAAGAGTGCAAGAAACCTGTCTTCATGCTCTGGAGTGAAGCAGTTAATTTATTTTATTCCGAATTGTCCAGTCTCTTCTCAAAGCTGGAATTCTGGGGGATGGATTTATGCCTGGATGGATGGATACCACAGGACTATTTGGGAGGCAATGTGTACAGCCATGTCATGGGAGTGTCCCAGGTCCTCTGGTTTCTGCTTTTTAACTGCAGCTGCCAAGGATCTGATGTACTCAGTGTGCCTGAATGCTGTGCCTGGGCTGAGCTGAGGCTTGCACCTCAATGCTCCAGTAGCAGAGACTGAAAAACACTCATTTATCCAGTCATATCTATTATTATGTATTAGGGAGAAGTTCTTCCCTGTGAGGGTGGTGGGGCCCTGGCACAAGCTGCCCAGTGAGGCTGTGGCAGCCCCATCCCTGGTGTTCAAGATGAGATTGGAGCAACCTTGTCTAGTGGAAGGAGACTAGTGACTTGTCTCACTGCAAGTGCGTTTTTAAGTTTACATGAAAAATATTTCATGGGCAAAGTACAGTATGGAAATTTTAAGAAATATCTACATCCTTCTTTGGTCATATCTCCATTGTAATTAAATAAATAAATTAATGAAGATGGAAATAAAAGAGGAGCTTCTGTGCAGTGTGTGCTTCCAGAGAGAAACGGACCCTATTGAAATATTTATTGAAGAAACTAGTGTTGTTTGTGTAACTTGAGTAGGCACAACTGTGATTAGTGTTTTCAGAGGAATACAGTATCACAGTAGCTGGGGAAGCCAGGATTGGCTGTGTCAGCCTGACACACTGCTGGGTGTTCCTGGAGACAAAGGCACAGCCCAGACAGCTGTTCATTCTATTTTAAATCTCCTGAATTGTCTGTAATTGCAATTAAATGGCAGTGAGAGTGTAGAGACACTTTAAATTATCTTGTATCCTTCTCTGGAACTTCAGTATATTTTTCCAGTAGGAAAATCAGAGAATTAAAAGTGCAGAGTAATTTCCTCATTGTGTTTGTGATCATATTTTACAGGTAATTGTAGCTTATGGTACTATTAGCTGTATTTTCTAGGTAGCACTTCAAATAGTGTGAGAAGAAAGCATCAGTGTTGTGGCATGCACCTTGCTAATGTTCTTCACAGACACAAGATTACTTTAGTTTCATTCAACTCTTATTAATTCATCTTAGTTCTTTTATTTTCTCTAGTTTTAAATTTGCAATGTACTAATGAGATTTAATACATAATGAATATGTATCTTCAAGCAAAAGAATTAGTTAGATACTTTATTGGAGTTAAAGAGCTCTGTCGTTTCCTGCTGGTGACTGATTTTTAATTTCTTTTTCCCTTCTCTCCTGTCATTTTAGAATGTAAATCAGTTTTGTAGTAGGAATCCTCCGGGAATAGACCCATTTTAAAGGCCATAAAATATGGTCATCTTAAGTTAATTGGGATAACAGATAGTGTGTGAGTGGGCATTGTAACTTATAATTTTGGAGGCTGAGCAATCTGTTGAATTAATAATAGCCCCATTTATCACTTAAGAAGATGGCCCAGAATTGCAGCATTTCTTGGTGTATTGAAATGCCATTACTGTTGTTCCTTGGTGCGTTCATTTTTTTCTTCAGATCTAAGCTTAAGATTTCAGAAGAGCAGTGTGATATTTGCACGTGGAAAATACTTCATTGCTAGTTTGGACTGCAGAGTGGAACAGGGCAATCCTATGGTTATCCTCGATTTTTGTGTGGCAGCCAGTGCCTGAGTGGAGCTGGTGGTGTGGGACCATCTGCTGCTGCCAGTGTTTGAAGCTAATAAAGAATACCCTTGATTAGGATATGGCCAGTTAATGTGCTATTCCAGACTTCTTGGCACAAGAGCAGGAGTCTAATGAGGAGCAGCTGAGGGAGCTGGGGGTGCTCAGCCTGGAGAAAAGGAGGCTCAGGGGGTTCCTCATCATTCGCTGCAATTCCCTGACAGGAGGTGGGGATCAGCCTCTTCTCCCAGATAACAAAGGGTGGAACAAGAGAAAGTGGCTTCAAGTTTTGTCAGGGGGGGTTTAGATTGGATATTAGGGAAATTTTCTTCATGGGAAGGGTCAAGCCCTGGCACAGGCTGCCCAGGGTAGTGGTGGAATCATCATCTCTGGAAGGATTTCATAGATGTGTAGATGTGGCACAGGGTTTAGTGGTGGGCCTGGGCAGGGCTAGGGGCATGGCTGAGTGCAATGATCTCAGAGTCCTTTTCCAGCCTTAACGATTCTGTGATACTGTATTGAAATGAAATAATGGGAAGCAGTCTGTGGGACAGCATCTCCATCTTACTTGATGACAGGCTGGTTCTCAGCCCAGAGAATCTGTCCTCCCTCTGCTCCCATGCCAGGACCTGGCTCATAGCATTTGCAGAGAAGCTGAATTCCTCCATAGGGGTATGATGACGGTGACATCTCTCTGCCAGCAGGAATTTTTAGTTTTAACCAGGTGAAAGCAGGGCTGAGTGAGGTGCCCAGGTGTGCCTTATGCTGTTGATTCACAGAACATCAAAAACAGTTCTGGTAATTCATAAGTGTTGACAACCTGGTGGTCAGCTGGACTCAAAATACTGCTCATGTTAGTGGTACTAAGCTGGAAGTCCTGTGGCGTGGAGGTATTTCCTGGTTTCTGATTTCCATGTTGTTTTTGTCAACAGCAGTTCACTAACCAAAGGAAGCAGGTGGTCTCATTTCTACCTCCTGCCTGTTTTGACTTAGTGCTATCAAATAATTTTTTTATGCTTATGTCTTAGTTTTCAGTTAGAATTGTGAAAGAAAAATAATTTCTTCTGTCACTATTTGTTTTCATTAGGTCTTAAAAATACCTGTTTAGCTTGGGGATTCTTGATAATAAGGGTTATCTTAATTGTAAGAGTCTTTGTCGACACCTGGAGTTTTTCAGGTCCAGGTTAATCTGTTCTGTTGGAGAACCTCACTGCTTATTTTGGTTTCTATGATCTTGTAAGACTGAATGCAGAGAAAAAAGGATAATGCATTTATTGAAGGAGCTCACATAAAAAAAAAATTAAAAATTAAATCAGCACAATTTTGGTTATTTAATGGGTAACTGAACAAAACCAAAATTCCTTATTTTCGGAAGACTTCTGTACCATTTGAGAGCAACAGTGTTGCTAACTAGAAATTCATATTTATGCTACGTGAAGAAAGGATTCTGCATCAATTATCTTAGTGCTTTTTTTGATGATACTGGATGGCTGGTTTCAAAAGATTTTTTTGTTTCTTGTATTTTTGCCTCCACGCACTGTATTCTTTACACTTTCATACTGTTGTGCTTACAGCAGTTCTGCAAATAGAGATCTTTGGTCATCGTCCAGTTCCTTTGCAAAGAAGTACTAAAATTCTAGTGAAAAGTGTAGTTATCCCTTGCTGGGGGAACGCAGCTTTTCTGATTTCTTTTTTTTGACAATATTATGGTGTGAGCTTCACTCTTCTGACTTTTCTAGTGATTATATCTTTAACCCATTAAATGGGTTATTAATGTATGATTTCTCTGTGGAATCAAAAATAACCCACAAGACAAGCTCAGCTGCTTGCACCTTCCTTTGACCTCAGACAGATGTGATCTTACCTTTGTGAGAGTGTAATTTGGTTTCTTTCCTGTTTCTGTCTGTAAAGTCGTTCTGGGTTTGATTCCTTTGTATCTTTTGGATTTTAATTTTAAGATAATTTTCTTGAGTACATGAAGTGAAAACTGTGTAAAACCATACAGAAGTTCTTCTGTCTCAGTAATACGGCCTTAATGTTTAGGATTTTCCACTGAAATTTGGAGAAAAAAAAAATTAAAATAAGCCATTGAAGACAGTAGAAACTTCTACATAGTAAATACTTTGTAGAGAAGCTTCTTGCCTACTGCAGCCTATTTGCATGCATGTCTGCCTTGCTTCCTGCTGGAAGATATTTTTCCAAAACATCAAAAGGAAACAGGAAAGGATGAGACTGCTTTTTATAGAAAAAAAAAAAAGAATTATACCTATTGAAATAAAAGGTTTCATGTTGATTTCTACTAACAAGATAAATTTGCCTAATATTTAATGTTTAGTCACAAATAATGTTTAACATCAAGATATGAATTGAGTTCCAGCCATTTCTCCATAATCCACTGGAAGTGATTAGAAGGCAGTATGACATAGGTGAAGTAGCTATTTATAAAAAACTAGAATATTTAAAGGTGATTGGCTGTGTCTGATACTAGAAATAAATTATGCTTTAAAAAATTGCGCTACTAAAAATAGGGGATAATTCAAAATTTTTGCCGGATTGTATGAAAAAACACAAAAAATGGTAACTTCTGTGTTGAAGAGAAACTTGAAATGATACGTGTGGGTGCAGAAGGGTTTCTACTGATAAGTGACACTGTTTATAGGTTACGAGGGGGATTTTTTTTTTTTTTTTTTTTTTTTTAAAATATGGTTTCCGGGAAGGAAACTGTGGCCTCCTACTCATTGTAATAAGGCACTTCTGAGATCGGCAGCAGTGGTTTCTGCAACAACTGTGGTCATTTTTTCCAGAAAAATTTAACTGTCCTGAACTTATGTTCATTCCCCATGAGCTTCATACGGCTCCATCGACTCTCAGTGCTATGGAAGAACTGGATGTTTAACCAGGAGCCTGAACATGTATTTCAGGTGGAGAACTCTAAAGAGAATGAGGAAAACATCTTGCAAAGAGAGGTCCCACTGCGTCAGTCCCGTCGTAGGTACAGGAAGATCAACCAGAGGGGTGAGCGTCAGACCATCACGGATAATGTGGATTCCAGCAGCTACATGTCGGTGAGTCTGCACTCCCTTGGCCCATCTCCATGGCATTGTGATGTCTGTATGGCTGGCTGGAATTTTCTTTTGGTGACAAAACTGGTGAAGTGAAATTGTCCATACTTGCTGTTTTTGAGAACACTTTCGTGTTGAGGAGCTGTGAAGTGGTTTGGATTGGAACACCATAGGTGGAAGTGAAGGTAGTAATTGGAAAAGATGGGATCCCTTGGTTTAGGGATCTTCAACTGAGCGCTATAAATAAATCTTAACATGCTCACTAGACAGAGACGTGGTCATTCTTCATTTTTTGTTGCTTTAATGTGGAGTTCTTTTGGTATGCTGTAGGAATTGATGGGTTTCTTTTTTTTCCCTAATAAATTTGAACTGTGGTTTAGAGTTGAGATCATCGCAACTGCAGGTCAATACAGCATTAATGCTCTTGTACTTGATTGTGTTTTCTTGCTTAAAAATGGTGTAGTGGTAGTTCAAGCATCAAAGAGAGTAACAACTCATCTGCTAGTCTTAAATAGCAGCAGAGACTATAAACTGCACTGTGTGAAGTCGCGTACCTCTATGGTTTCAGGGCTGCAAAGCTTATGTGAAGATTTTTCTTCACCATTATTCTTCAAACTTTCTGCTTAGTAATAGGACATATGTGATCTAGACAAATAATTTAATTGTAAATAATTGGTCTGTATAATTTTATCAGCTTTGAAAATCAAAGGTTAAAACCAGTACTAACGTTGAAACAGAAACCTGGAATAGCATTCATGCTCAGAAGAGAAAGAAACAATTTCTCCCCCTTTTCCCTATCTTCCTTTTCATGTCCCCAAAAGAGTTACACTCTCAGTTGATACACTTAAAAATATCTGATGTGTACCATCAGGTACGAGCTTATAACTGAAATAAACTGCTGTTTTTTCTGCATGTTGGTAGCAGTTGGGTTGCAGGTGGTGATTTTAGGCCCTGAACAGTATTACTGGGTCTGTGACAGGAAGAGAATATGCTGCTTGAAGTTTAACATCCTCTGCCATCTCATTTCTAGAACTGTCAGGTGTTGGATTTTATCCTTAGTAAGACATTTAATTAGTTATTGAAGAAATGAGATACTGGAACCTCACACTCTGGGTGGATGCGCATAAAGCTTTATGAGGAATTGAATTTCAATCTGAGTATGGCAGAATCTATCTCTGTCTCTTTGGTGTTTGTGACAGTGAATAAGCACACAGCTAATAATTCTCAGGCTTCATTGCTAAGAGCAGGAGAATCCCAGGAACAGCTGATGCTGGTGCTACCTATGCAGCTTGCCTGGAAGGATGTGTGAGAAGGGACTTGGCATCTTTGATCTGAGAAAGACCAAGTTTCATGGCTTGTTGAATGATTTCAGAGGCTGTCAGTTATTGCTGCAAGGAGTCAGTGTGGTACACTCACAGTTGATTTATTTTTTTCATTTTATTTTGTTGTTACCAACAATATGGAGCCATGCCTTTAGCTGCTTGATGCAAACCTGGTGGCTTCCTCAGATTTGTGAATACATATATGTGTGTGTATATATATATATTTTTTATATATATATATATATGAGGTGTTTGATGGAAATTGATATAGACTTCTTAAAACAACAGCACATTGCTAAATCTGCTTTTATGTCTGTTAATTAGGAATATATAAGAAGAGTCCTGAACACTGCTGTGTTTTCCTGAATAAGTGAGTGCTAAGTGGCAAGGAGTAAACAACCACCTCTCTGCTACCAAATCTGCAAGATCTTGGGTTTTCAGCAGTCTGAATTGAAATACCAATTGAAAAACAGATTTCATGGTATAACCCTTTATGTAGCCCATGAGAGAAGGGAGGATCATAGAGGAGTTTGAGTTGGAAGGGGCCTTAAAGATTATCTAGTTCCAACCCTCTGCTATAGGCAGGGGATCAGGGTAAGGAGGAGGGTGAGTGAAACTCTCATTTGACAGGAACTTTTGCAATAAGGTTTCTGCCTAAGTGGGAAAAGTGTTTACAAACTCTCCAGCAAATTTCCTGTCTGGCATAATGCTGATGAATGAGCACAGAGTTGTATTTCACTCTCTAGCCTGTTGCTGAGTGCTCTGTGGCAGATGCTGAATGCAGCCTCATGGAGCTTTTGTGAACCCTGTGTGCTTGGGGAGGGCTTTGAGCTTTCTAGCCTCCACATGGACTCCAGTCTTTCTCCTGTGGTTGATGTTGGAATACTCAGTATGACACCACTTAAGTTTTTATATGCCTAATCTCTCACATGCAAGTAGTTTTCTGCTTTCTAAAGAAAACTCAAATAGTTTAAGTACTAAACTCAGTATTTTTTTTAACCCATCTAGGAATATTTCCTTAAATATAAGGTTTCTTGCTTTTAAGGGAAATTATCTGTGCAGTCTCCATTAACTACTTAGAATGTGAATCTCTGCACATTAAATATCCTGTGATTATATTTATGATTAAAGTTAATCCGTGTTTTGTAAAACATTACCTACTGGGTTGTGACATGAGCTAACATCTACTTCTCACATGCAGTGCTTCTTGTTAGTGCTGGAACTTGTTCTGTAGAAATACCTGATTGGCCACAAAACGGAGATTTGTATGCAGCTATTTTAAATAATACTTTAAATTATTATTACTGTCCTTGAAGGTCTTATTTTCTCTTATGCCTTTTAATTAAGTAAAAGAGTTCTAGTTCTTCATTTAACTGTATTTCTTCATGATAGTTGACATTCAAATTATGGTGGGTATCTTAAACTTCTTCTCTCCGCACCTTCCCTTGAACGAACTAATGTTAAAAACAGATTATTTGGTTCCTTTCTTTGGTGAAGGTGTTACCATTTAGATTCCTTTGCTACATTTTTGTGGTTTGTAGAGCAGTGTTATTTCATAAGAGCACTGGTTGTCTGCAGAATTATTTCTTTGTAGTTGGTTTTTGTTGTTGGGTTTTTGGTTTTTTTTTCTTCCAAGTAAATACAGTGAACACATGCTGGCAGTGTTCCTTCGTCTCCTTCAGAGTGAACAGGTTTATGTTTCTGCCTCTGTCTTCAAAGTGCATAATGGTGTGACTCTGCCCTTGCAGTCCCTGTGCAGGGGATGCCAGTACTGCTCTACTGGGCAGGCTGGGCCCTCCTCCACACCCAGAGTGCACCCAAGCTGTGTTCAGGTTTTGCTGACACTGGAGATTCTTCCCCTCTACAGCACAGCCAGATCCCGAGGACAATTGTGTATTTGGCAAAACACTTACCAGCATTTTTTCAGGGTACCCAATAGCACTTCTGCCTGTGAAGGGCTGGAGGAGCCATGGGGCGCTTGTGAGGCCATGGTGGCAGCCCTGCCTGGGCAGGTCTGGGCATTCTCATAATTACATCTAGATTCTCATAATTACATATAGATGTCTTCATCCCTGGACATTTCTGGCATTTTCAATTTTTGTCACTTAGTAATTCTGCATCTTTCACATCAACCCCACACTATCGTCCTAACTGTGAGGGAGAAAGTGAGGCTGGACACATTGACAAAACCACTTGCTCAAAATGAATGGATCAGGAAGAAACGTGCCATTGGTGTTAATTATGCCAGCTCTTGCTTCAGAGCTGATTTGTTAGCATGATTGCATATCTTGGTGGTGATGAGCAGCCAGCCAGGAGCTGGGGTCATTGCAGCAGGGCAGTGTGACAATGGAGATAAATAGTGAGTCATTTCTATTCTTAGTCTACTTCTCAACCAATCAATAATGCAACCATGTTTTATGATTACAAAAGAAAGAGGCAATTGTGATAATCTCTGTTAAACTATATCTCAGACTTCTGTGCTCATGCATTATGACCTTGCAGAACTGTAGCTAGAATAAAAGCAAGTGACCTTTTAATGATAATTCTTTTAAAAAAAAAAAGGTGGTTCTGGTGCTTTATAAAAATTAAATTGCTGTTTTCATCTTGGATCAAGTAATAGGAAAGTAAGGAGTTCAATTATTTATCTTCACAGTTAAAAAACAAAACCTGAGATAGTAAGTTTTGCATTTTTATTTCTGGCAGTGTTCAAATCCAAACAGGGTTTAACAATTCATGTGACTCAAACGTGTAAACTCAAATCTTTTTTTCATTTCAGTAAAACTTTTCTAATTCATGTTTGTGGCCAGTAATTTGAGGTTACGGACTCCCCATCCCTGTAAGTATTCAAGGACAAGTTGGATGGGGTTTGGAGCAACCTGGTCTAGTGGCCTTGGGGGCTTGGCACAAGGTGATTCTTAAAATCCCTTCCAACCTGAACCATTCTGTGATTCTATGCTCTTATTACATACATATATTTTTGACATCTCTCTGTGATTTTTTTTTTTCAAATGAGGAATATTTGTAGCTCTAAAAATAGTGCATGTATGATCTAATTCCTATTTCTATGGAGTGGTGACAACATACAGAGTCTTTTCACTTGTTAGTTTATTGTAGAGCAGAATAAAGAAATTGCTATCCTACTTTAGTAGTAATTGCCTTCCTCAGAGATGCAATTTTTTTAAACTACTGTAAGAGGATGATGAGGTTTAAAAGATTTATTATAATATTGTGTTTTCTGGACAGTAGTTGCATCAAGTAAAATTTGCCCGGAGCCTTAAAGAAACATTTATCTTCAGAGAAGTCTGTTGCTGCAGACTGCTTGAGTGGCAGGTTTCTTGTTCTTACATCATTACTTAATGTAATCCTGTCAGAGGCTGGAGGTAGCATGGGGGATCTCATAATTGGAGGGAATTAAGTCACATTTCAATATATTTGATCAAACTCATTAGGTGCTTTGCCATCACCAATCCTTTTCTTTTTAAATGCTATAAAACACTGTGGGTCTTTTATAATTTACTTTTAACTACCAGGTAAATTGGCTGAAATGATACCTTTTATTGGTCTAAACCAAGTAAGACTGACTTAGAGCATGTCTCCAGCTGCCTTTTGTTAAACCTGGACACAGCACATTGGCTTCTCTTTATTTAGAATATCATTTAATTTTGATGAGGCTGTGGCTGATCTTTTGAGTGGCTGAAATGACTAGTTCTTGAGCTGGAGGATGGTTCTCTTTGCAGCTCATTGCTTTTTATTGTTTGTGTCCACACTTCCTCTTTCTGACACTTTAAAAAAATACTTGACAGAACTTTAACTTCATAACTAATGGTGGGCTGAGAGAATTGGGGCTATTCAGCCTGAAGAAGAGAAGGCTCTGGGGAGACCACAGAGCACCTTCTGCTGCCAAAAGGGGCTCCAAGAGAGCTGGAGAGGGACTTTGAACGAGGGCCTGGGGTGATAGGACAAGGGAGGATGGCTTCAGGCTGACAGAAAGAGCAGGTTTAGATTGTAATAGGAAGAAATTCTTTACTATGAGGGTGGTGAGGCCCTGGCACAGGTTGCCCAGAGAAGTTGTGGCTGCCTCATCCCTGAAGTGTTCAAGGCCTTGTTTGATGGGGCTTCGAGCAACGTGGGATAATGGAAGGTGTCCCTGCCCATGGCAGAGGCTTGGAACTGATTATTTTCTAAGATCCCTTCCAACCCAGACCATTCTGGGATTCAAAAGAAAATTCAGATCTTGCTGAAATCCATGGGTCTTGCACTTAGAGGATACAGAAACTATTTTTGTCATTATCTCTCTGGAGGTGTTGCATGATGCAAAGAGATAATGCAGGTTCCTTCTTCCTATTGCTGTTTCTTAACAACATGAGGATTTTCTCTAGTCTCGGTTTTAATTTTGCATGGCCTAGGTGGGATCCCACCTCTCAGGTGCTGAGGAGCAGGCAGTCCAGAGCACATGCCAGAGCCTCTGTTTGCCAGACACCCTGTGTGGGACACGACCCCGTCATTCCTGTCCCTG